>CM041807.1:15247893-15260393 GCA_023376895.1 Aspiorhynchus laticeps
AATTAAAATAAGTGTTTTCTATGTTAAACTGTAATTTATTTCTGTGATCAAAGCTGTATTTTCAGCATCATTACTCCAGTCTTCAGTGTCACATGATCTTCAGAAATCATAATAATATGCTGATTTGCTGCTCAACAAACATTTCTGATTATTATCAATGTTGAAAACAGTCGTGCTGCACAATATTTTTGTGAAAACTGTGATTCATTTTATTTTTCAAGATTCACAGATGAATAGAAAGTTCAAAAGAACAGTATTTATTTAAAATAGAAATATTTTGTAACATTATAAATGTCTTTACTGTCACTTTTGATCCGTTTAATGCATCCTTGATGAATGAAAGTATTAATTTAAAATATCTTTTAACAAATGGAGTTGAACATTCAGTCTGATTATATGAAAATACCCATTTCAAAAGAATGATTCAATCACTGATCTGGTTGAGTTCGGGTCACTGAATGGTGAATATAAAGAGTCATAATAAACTTATGTTTTATGGAAAACAGCTGCGTGAAGACTCTTCAAAAACTCTCCTTTTATGTTCCACATAAAAATGTCTCTGCAGCACAAAAGCAGTCATAATTAGCACGGGTATATTTGTAGCAATATACAAAAATACATTGTATGGGTCAAAATTATCAATTTTAATTTTTGATTAGTAATATGCATTGCTAGGAACTTCATTTGAACAACTTTAAAGGTGATTTTCTCAATATTTAGATTTTTTTGCACCCTCAGATTCCAGATTTACAAATATTGTCCGATCATAACAAAATCATACATGAATTGAAAGCTCATTTATTCAGCTTTCAGATGATGCATACATCTCAATTTCAAAAAATTGACCCTTATGACTGGTTTTGTGCTCCATGGTCAGAGTAAATAGTGACATTTTGGGCGAGCCATTGCTTGCACATTTCTATTTCTTGATGAATGTGTTTATTTGTGTGTGTGTGTGTTCAGTGCTGCAGGAGGGGAGATTTTTAACCAGTGTGTGGCAGACAGAGACGAGGCCTTCAAAGAGGAAGACGTGAAGAGACTGATGAGGCAGATCCTGGAGGGACTTTCCTTCCTTCACAGGAACAACGTGGTGCATCTGGACCTCAAAGTACGTCAAACTGCTATGCTGCAAATCACTACGTTTTAAAATTCAAATTTAGCGAAATCCGACTTTTATGGCTAAATCAGTAAAAGTGTCAGGGTGTTGTTTGATGACTGGACGTTTTTGTGGGCTAAATACATTTGCTTTATTCACCAGAGCTACAAGTGTGTAATTATATCACCATTATGATTATAGGTTTCTCTATTGTTTGTCAGTTTTACTGAGTGTTTTTCTCCCTCAGCCTCAGAATATCCTCCTGACCAGCGAGTCTCCTCTCGGGGATATAAAGGTGGTGGATTTTGGTCTGTCGAGGCTGGTGAGCAGCGGGCAGGAGATCAGGGAGATCATGGGCACGCCGGAGTATGTGGGTAAGATCATAAGATGATAAAAATAGCATCTTAACACACCTGTGGCCAGTAACCAATATTATTTACTAGATGCGGAACTGTGCATGCATTATTTAATAAAAAATAAAAAAAACTTCTATATAGTGTTATATTAGAATCATTATTATACTCTTATTCCTTTTGTTATTTAATATTTTGAATTGTTTCTAGCTTTATTTTGTTTTTCATTTAAATGCTAAGTTTAGAAATTTTGTTGTATGCATTTGTCATTTTTATTTAATTCCTTTATTTTTAAAATGTGTGTATATATATAGTATTTATAAAGTTTTAGCTTTTAGTTTTGGATCTGTTTTTAGTTGTTTTAACACTATAATTGATTGCTTCTGTTGTCTTCATTTGAAAGTCACTTTGGATAAAAGCGTCTGCTAAATGAGTAATAATATTTTTTTATGAACCAAATTATAAAAATAAACAAATCAGTAAAGAAATATCACTATAATATAATTCAACTGTTTAGTTAATACATTTTAAAGTTAATTTAACTGAGCATAAATATATTTATTTATAATAATAATAATAATAATAATAATAATAATACTTATTATTTTATGATTTATTTATTTTAAAAACATAAATATTAGTATTGCAATTGATCTATATATCTCAACAGTACAATTACAATACTAATAATAATTTATTTAATTAATTAATTAATTCATTAAACCAAAGAGTTTTTAACTGAACTGCAGGGAAACAGATTGATTATTGAATTATAAAATGTATTTTATTATTATTAAAAATATTAACAAATCGGTAAGAAATATCACTATAATACTATTGGAAAGTATAAATGTTTCATATTAATTTATAATAATAATAATAATAGTTGTTGTTATTATTGTTGTTGTCATTTTATTATATAACAACAGTAAAATTACAATACTAATATTCATTCATTCATTCATTAAACCATAGAGCTTTTGTTTTGGTAGAAAACTGCAAGGAGTTGCAGATTAATAAACGCTTCTCATTATAAAGCTGGGAAGATGTTTGGCGCATTTTCAGATGCACGTTATAAGCAATCTATTTTATTGAATTTACTGTGATCCGAGATGCTGAAAATAATTAGCAAGAGTGACTTACATGAAACCTAACAACACAGGGCGTCTGATTACATATTTATATAATAACAATGCAGTCTTTGTGGTTTGACAATCGTGCTAAACCATATCAGGAACACCGTTTCATGCTCTCCTCACATACTCACTCTTCATACTGATTTTTACTCATCTTTGGCACTTGGTGAGTGTTAATATTAGGCCCTGATCATATATACTGTACATACACCACCAGTCAAATGTTAGGATACACTGAACTGAACTTATGTAAATTATTTGTTTTATCATTCCAGCACCAGAAATCCTGAATTATGAGCCAATCAGCACAGCGACTGACATGTGGTGAGTTATTTTCTCACATCACCATGTTTCACGTGAGGATCCTTATGTGTCCTCCTGAAGGTCAATATCACAATAAATGCTTCTCTGGTCGGTTTATCATGTTTGTGATCTAGCCTCAAGTGTAATTGTGTGTTTTCCTCTGAACAAACAGTTTATTCACTGTTTACAGGCTCTCGCACCATCACTGGTTTAGTGTTGGTTTGGCTTCAGGATGCATTATGCAAGAACATTTATATCCTAAAGTCTCGTATCAACAATACTGCTTTGAGAAGAGTCTGTTTGTCATCTATAAACAGTAGAGCTGGGAAATAAATCGATGCATCGCGAATTGAGAAATGATTCAACATTGATTCTGAGATTTTCTGAATGCATCGCAATCTGGAGTCGATTCTGAGCTTGGTTTTGAACAGCAGATGGTGCTGCATGCTTCAGAAACAGCTGCACTCTGCTTGTTTATATTGTTAATATTGTTTCGTTTTTTGACAGCCAATGCCGATATCTTGGAAAACAGGGTGGCCGATATAAAGCCGATATAATTTAATTTATTTTCATTAACCCTCAAAGACCGAGACAGCCGTCCACGGCTAAAAATAACTATTGTTCTTAAATGTTTAATAACTTTTGAACCGCTAATCCTATCTGAAGGCTTTAAAAAGTGTCGGAAAGCAGATATTCTCAGCTGTTCGGAGATATCGACTCCGTAGCGTACGTGATTACGTCATCACATTTTGACAACATTGATTGGTCAGAAGAAACAATGCATTTCGTCCCTCTGAGCCAAACAGAAACGATTGTTGACGCTTAGTCCCACCCCCCGTGTTATATTATGTAAATAATACTTATATAGTTCATAAACATCATTTGCACTTATTTTCTGTTGCACTCTGTATGTTTTGTTGTTATAAAACACGGTTTCCATTTTCTTTACCCCCTAAATGTTTTTGGACACATCTATATTGTTAGTAAAATAATTATACCTGTTTTTCACTGAAAAGCGCCTATAACAATATTGTAATAAATGGCTATAACTTGCTTGTGGAATGTTATATATATATATATATATAAATTGGAAGTGTAAAACACCCAGATACAACTTTCTAAAGAAAAAAAATCCAAACTTCAGGAGCTTTTGCTTGAGTACACTGTAAAAAAACACCCAATTATTGCTTGTTTTTCTTAAAATTCTGGAAATTCATTAATTCTTAAACAAAGGGAAAATTGGGACTTTAAATTAGCTAGACTGAAACTTCAAGTTCTCTTGTTTATAATGATATATGGCACTTGATGCTGACTGCTAGAATAGGTCTGAAAAGTACAGGTGTGTCAGGTGCCCCAAAAGTGTTCCAGGTCTTTAAGGGTTAATATTTAATAAATTTGAAATCATTTGAAAATGGATTAAAAAAATTAATTTGAAAAATAAACATTTATACTATAAGTATTTTTCACAAATAAATATATTTAATACAAATATAATTAGAAAGGAAGTAAACACTGTAATCAACGGGGTATTCTGGGAAGTTTGTGTACATTGGGAATCATATTTTTTTCAAATATTTGCACAAAGAGTGAAAAAGGCATCGTCAAAATAAAAGTTCGAAGACATCGGCCAAACAGAAAAACTTATCGGCCGATATATCGGTCGACCACTAATCCTTACACACACTCAAACCTAAAATAATCATTCATAAAATGTATAAAGGTTAAAGTGAATTACAAGGGTGTTCACAGTGGGCTGTGTTTACATTAATCGTGTCATAAATGCATTCTGAGCCGAGGTGATATTATATGACTCTTCTTCATGAGTATTTGAGTGTGTGGATAAAACTAGAGTAGAGCGCCATCTGCTGTTAAAAACTAAGCTAATTTCTCGATTTGCGACGCATCGATTTATTTTCCCAGCCCTAGTGTTTATAGGTGACACAGAGACTCTTCTCAAAGCAGCATAAAAATCTGATTAAAATCTAAGCTCACAGTCGATTCCAGAGAGAATCACCATGCATTCAGAAGATCTCCGAATCAGCCACGAATCGATTCTGCATCCATTTATGGTCGCAGCCCTAATAAACAGTGATGCTGTGTTAGCTTGAGCATGCTGATCCTCTCCTCCGTCTGACAGGAGCATCGGAGTCCTGGCGTACGTGATGCTGACGGGGATCTCGCCGTTCCTGGGGGACGATAAGCAGGAGACCTTCCTCAACATCTCTCAGATCAACATCAGCTACACTGAGGAGGAGCTGCAGCATCTGGACAGAGCCGCCATCCACTTCATCAAGAGCCTGCTCATCAAAGAGCCAGAGTAAGACAGTCGTTATATCACAAAAGAGTCGTATAAACACTGGTGAACTATCCTTTCATCCTCAAAAATAAAATGCATCAGTGTTTCTGCAAATATATGGTGCAGCACAACTGTTTTCAACATTGATGATAATCATAAATGTTTCTTGAGCAGCATATTATTATGATTTCTGAAGATCATGTGACACTGAAGACTGGAGTAATGATGCTGAAAATACAGCTTTGATCACAGAAATGTATTACGGTTTAACACATATTCACATAGAAAACCGATATTATACATTGTATTAATAATATTTCACTGTTTTACTGTATTTTAATCAAATAAATACAGCCTTAGTGAGCAGAAGAGACTTCTTTCAGAAACATTTAAATTTATAAATTGTTATATTTTCTTAATTTAGGTTTTATTATAACTTTTTGTTAATTTAATAAAACAGTATTAAATGTTTTAGAGTGAGACAAACCAACTAAGACAACAAATCATATTATTAATATGTAATACTAATAATAATACTTAATATTTACTGATGTTTGTGCTGTTGTTTTCCCTCCAAAGTGATGTCACATCTTGGATGATGTCATTAAGAAAGTTTAAACCGTTTTCAAGCAAACCTAAAAGTTGATTTAGATGAAGGAAAAAATTAAGAGAAACCTGGAATATTTCTTAAATAATTGTCAGGTTTTCTCTTAAAGGGACAGTTCACCTAAAAAGCATTACTCAAACCTGTATGCGTGTCAAAAGAAGATATTTGGAGAATGCTGGTAACCGAACAGTTGGCGGCAGCCATTGACTTCCATAGTATTTGTCCCTATTATGGAAGTCGATGGCTACCAGCAACTGTTTGTTCAACATTCTTCCAAATATCTTCTTTTGTGTAAAACACTAGAAACTTGAGGGTGAGTAAACGACGACAGAAGTTTAGGTTTTAGGTGAACTATCGCTTTAAGATAACATTAATATGAAAAATCAAAATAGTTTTGAGGACATGCCCCGCGTAATATGATTTCACTGTCTAGCAATAGACCGTTCTGGGCCTGTATTCACAAAACATCTTAAGGCTAAAAGTAGCTCATAATTTGCTGATTTAGGAGAAAATCTTAAAAATAATCATTTTAAAAATAATAAAAATAATATCCCTACTCCAGATTTTCTTTTGATTATATGCTTGTTTTCATTAAGTAGCTGGAGAAGAAGTAACAGATGTGCTTGTGTCCAGTTTGGTTTTCTTTTACGTTTGCATGTCTTACTATCAGCCGTTATTATTCTACTGTTAATTAAAAGGCTGTTTATATGCATATTCACTAATTATGAGAAGCACACATGTAAGCAGCTGACAATTAGCTGAACATATACTTGTTTAATTAGTAACGCTTAGCCTGCATTTTTAAATCTTTATTTGAATGTGGCAACATAATATCACGCTCTACAATATTTCTATGAATAACTCTCTGACAGAGACTATCAGCCAATCACTGTGTGCATAGTTAATAAGCATGCTGACATCACCCATAGCAACGAGGTAAACCCCGCCCCCCTTACTCTGAGCTCAAGGCTTCTCTCGATTGACCTTTTCACATACCCAGGTTTCTCAGCAGCAGAAGTCGTCACAGTTGAGTTAACTTCAAGAGCAGTGAATGGGAGACTACCACAAATATATATCTTTGCATTCACAATTTTTTTAAATAGCAAAAGAAAAACTCCACGATCATGACTTTGAAAATGTGCACAAGCCACAAACTCAAACAGGGCTCAAAAAAGTCAAACTAAAGACTATAGAATACCCAAGACGTGTCACTCGTATAGTTTTGAACGGGGAAAAATGCAACGCTTAATATGGCTGCTCAATCGCAGGAAGCCCCGCCTTCTGAATGAAAGAGCCAATCGCTGATCGGTAAAGTCAGCGCATCACTGCAGAAGTCCCGGTTGCTATAGAAACAGCGCTCTGAGACATGCTGATCAAGCCTGAGAAATAACCTTTTATAAGCTATTTGAGCAAAATAAACAACATTAATGACACATTTCAAATATGAAATTAAATCGTAAGCTTAGTGAGCAGTTTTGGAGAATTTGATGTTTCCCCATACAAAGAGATAGGAGCTGCACTTGGATGCCCGAGAGGCGTTTCAGAGGACTTGTCTTAAAGAGACTTTGGTCAAACTAATATAACTGCTCCATAAAATTATAGGTAACACTTTATTTTAAGGTCTCTTAACTATAGTTGCTTATTAGCATGCATATTACTATAATATTAGCCATTTATTAGTAGTACATATTAATGCTTTATTCTACATCTCTAATCCACCCAATACCTAAACTTAACAACTACCTTACTAACTATTAATTAAAGGAATTTATTGAGGGAAAAGTCATAGTTAATAGTGAATAAGTGTTCTCTGTTCTAAAGTGTTTTATTGCAAAAAAAAACAATTATGGAGCAGTTATATCTGTGCAGACATCACGTTTGTTTTTCGCTTCAATTTACCGTCCCTCCCATAGACGCTGCATTAGAAACACCCTCACGTTAGCGTGCCGGTAACTCGTTTGTTTTTGTAATTTGATGCAAAGGTGATATAATGCAAATGTTATAAATGTACATGCATTTAAAAACAAATCTAAATATACAATATTCAAGGATTTACGAAGCTGGTGACCATTAAATGCATCATCACAGTCTTGTGAAAAGAGTCCTTTCCTTAGTACAAGTGTGTCTGAGCAGCTTTGTGAACAGGTTTTAAGAGAAAACTCGTAGCGGTCAGATAACATGTTGTGTTTCGTCAGGAGCCGAGCCACCACAGAAGACTGTCTCAAGCACCAGTGGCTCCAGCCGGAGGAGGCCTGTCTGGAGAGCGTCTCGGAGCCTGCTGATGAAGACGAGGAGGAGGAGGAGAGCGCTCCGGAGCTGATCGTGATGGCCGCATACACCCTGGGCCAGTGCCGCCAGTCCTCCGACAAAGAGAGCCTGACCCCGGACCAGAAGGCCATCTCCAAACGCTTCAAGTTTGAGGAGCCCTTCTCTGCGCTGCCTGGAGACTTCATCTACTGATGCACACTTCTGTCCTTCTGCTCTGCTTTGCTCTCACCTCATGACTTCAGTTGTAAGCCAAACAGCTTTTGTGTTTTGTTTCTGTTTGTGCTGCTTTATATTCTCACGGTTGAGATACTGAAGCCTTGCTGTGGTTCTCTGTTCTTTCTCTTAAAGAGACAGTTCACCCAAAAATGGAAATTCTGTCATCATTTACTCAAGTAGATTCAAACCTGTATGAATGTGTTTGCTCTGCTGAACACAAATGAAGATATTCTGAAGAATGAGAGAAACAGAGCAGTTCTGGGGCACCATTGACTTCAATAGTATTTTTTCTCCTACTATGGAAGTCAATGGTGCCCCAAAACAGCCTGGTTTCAAACTTTCTTCAAAATATCTTCTTTTGTGTTCAGCAGAACAAACACATTCATACAGGTTTGAATCTACTTGAGGATGAGTAAATGATGACAGAATGTTCATTTTTGGGTGAACTGTCCCTTTAAGATGTTTTCTGGTGCCATGCTTACATATTTAATAAGGGTCAAGCTTGTGATCATTCCTTTTTGCCATGTTTGTACGAAATGAATGTTGTTTGTTTTTCTGCGACACAGAATTAAATGTAAATTAATCCAGTTTTATTTGAAGAGTATTTCCGTGTTATGTTTAAAAAAGCCATTGTGTATGTTGAGCTCCTGACCGATGTTAAGGTCATTCCCGGGTAAAGATCCCACAATAACACATATATATGAAGAACGTGTGTCTTTCTGTGTTTATTAACTCATGTTAGAGTTATGACTGTTAATTGAATTGTCACTATAAAGAATATTTTTAATGGCAACAAATTTCAAAGTGACTGTCTTGATGCTGTAAATAAAAGTTTGTCTCGACTGTTGCTTTCTGCTTTTATTATTGTTATTATTATGAATACTTACTCTAAATACAAACTCAAATATGGCATGCTATAATCCTGAAGTTGATCCATCAGGTTGTGCTTTGAAAAGCCAAAAGAAGGCAGTAATTTAAGCATTTAACAATACCTATGAAGCATTTTTAAGTTTTTTTTATTATCTTGGTCCTTAATCTAATTGTCAATTTAAGGCACTTGTTTGATTAAATGTGTATAAATCTGAGGACAAATGTAACACTATTTTTTTATTTAATTTATTTTAAGTAAAACATCTCAATTACATTCATAGCATTAAAGACTGTTTCTGCTGCTTATATACCTTCAAACACGTAGCCCCGCCCTAAACTCAAGCGATTGGCTGAGAGCTTCCTCCTGAAGCTCTGATTGGCTAACTGTAGTTCATAGGTTCAGGTCTGTAACCTAAAGGAGTGATTTCTCTAGAAACCTGTTTTAGAAATATCTGTCATGTAGGGATATTTATGAGTGCAATTCAAAATAAACATAAAAATCATCTTCCAATAATAAAAAGACGCATCTCTTTCTAACATACATACAGACATTTATGTATTTATTTATTTTTGAGAGCATTCATTTTTACCTTGATAGCAAAATGTTCAATTTTTTTGTTACAGAAGAATATTAATAAAACATACAAATATAGAGGATCACAGTGTTTTGACTATTATCAATTACATTCATAATAGCTTCAAAGGAACAAACAGAAAATAAGGGAAGAAGAAACTATTACAGGAGATAACTTACAAGAAATTTCCATAAGAAAAGGATAAAAAAATTATTTACCTCCTTTTTGCTTTTTTATTTCTTCGATCTTTTAAAGCTTCAATGTAATAATGCTTAAGTTCAATTTTAAATAATTTTTAAACAAACCGTTTGTGTTTGTATATGGTATTTCCCATACATAATTATTAAATGAATGACCTAATTTTGCTCCAAAGTCTTATTTTTAAACAATATATGTGTAACTCCAGCTGACCGCTAATGCAGAAATGCATTGAGTGTGGCGCCCTCTGCTGGCTGACGTTATGTAATTGTTTTAAACGGCAAACATTTATTTGTTTTGCTTTATTTTTAACATACATATGCATTAAACCATCGATACAAGTGTTTTAAAATATTACAGAACTTAATAAAAACGTAAACAATAAAAAATCTGTAGTAAACTGGCTTAGTATGTGTATACTTAGCGCATTCTAGCATCGGGTTCAGCAGCTCCACGCAGTCGTTATATAGCGCCGGTGATCGCTGTACGGATCCCGTCTCCGTGATCGGTTAGATCGGTTAGAGGTCGTGCAGGCCTCTCTCCGCTGATCCGCTGATCGTGATGGAGGACTGGAGCGACTGTTTGGATGTAGCCGTGCAGATCGCGTGCAGAGCCGGACAGGTAACGTTATTCGGTTCATTCATCACAAACACGAGCGACTAACGGCGACAGATATGACCAGCGCCGCGGGTTACATACGGGTCTTACTCTAGAACAGAGTCTGCTCGAGTAACATTCACCTCTTCATGATGTCACTCTGATAAACACATCGTGCTCAGGAAGGGCTGCAGTGTAGCCTGTGGAGAAGCATACATAAACAATGCGTATTATTATTATTATAGCACTCTCAAAGCAATAACAAACCTGTATAATATTTATAATATTCTATATATGATATTACAGTGTTTTTGGACATGCACCGTGGTAATTCCATGTGTTTTTCTCTAGTAATCTTTACACAAAGTACTGTGTTGTCTGTTATTTTAGTATTATTTATCTGCTAATAGGCTATATTTGTTATTGACTTTTTAAAATGAATTCTTTTTTTTATTATTAATTCTTTGAATATTTTCTCTTTTTTGTTTGTTTAAATTTTAGTTTAAGGTTTACTCATTTTGTGACGTGATTTTGTCATTTTTATCATTAGTTTTTATATTATAGTTATAGTTTTTTATAGTTATAGTTCATTATAGTTTTTATATTTCTATACAGCTTCAATGTATTTTTATTTTACATCACACCAAATCAAACTTATTTTATTTCCGTTAGTGGCTAAGGCAAAACAAAATAAGTTTTTCATTTAATATTTATATTTTATATAATTTTGCTTTTGATATTTTTTAGCTTTTTATATTTCTATATAGCTTTAATTCATTTTTATTTTAGTTTTAGTGCATTTAAATGAGCTGCTAAGGAAAATATTAAATTTTCATCTCGTAATTATATTTTATGTCATTTTTGGTATGTGCTTTTGTCATTTTAATTTAATTTAATTTAATTATATTTCCATGTAGCTTTAATTTATTTTTACTCTAGTTTTAGTAATATTAGTATGTCAAATTATTATTATTATTATTTTTTTTTTTTATTTGTCCTGTAAAAACAAAAAGCAGCACTTAATAATCATGATAACAATATAATATATTATAGTAAAGTATATAATATATAGAATTGTTATTATTATTAAAGTACCTGCCAAAAGTTTGGAAACATTGCAATTAATGATTCTGAAATAAATATCTTATGCTCATCAAGGCTGAATTTATTTGATTAAAAAAAAAACAGCAATATTGTGAAATATCACAAATAAAAAAAAAAGTTTAATTTTAATACATTATAAAATGTAATGCTGTGATGCAAAGCAGAATTTTCTTCATTACTCCAGTTTTTAGTGTCGCGTGAGTTTTTAGAAATCATTACAATTTATCTGACTCTCACGAAACATTTCTGATTATTATCAATGTTGAAAACTATTTTGCTGCTTCATATTTTGTGTGGAAATGGTGATACACTTCATTTTTCAGGATTTTTTGTTAAATATAAAGTTTAATGAACAGCATTTATTTGCATTTATCAAATATATTAATTCAATTTAATGCATTTATTAAATAGAAATCATTTTAAATGTATTCACTCACTTTTTTATCACTTTCATGCATGAATAAAATTATTAATTTCTCTCTCTTTTTTAAATCTTATACAAATGTTTGAGTGGTATCATTGTTTTCACAAAAATATTAAGCAGCAAAACTGTTTTTTTAACATTGATAATAATCAGAAATGTTTCTTGAGCAGCAAATCAGCATATTATTATGATTTCTGAAGATCATGTGACACTGAAACTTCTCTTTGTAAACAACAACATATTTTTAAAAGTTTCTAATGATGAATGTTGTGTTCCTAAATACAAAATAAAGTGACTACAAACAGTACTGTAACCGCAGAGATGTAGCGCGTCAGACTCCAGCATATTAATTACATCACAACCGTTGGGAGTTTTATGACAGCACTAGCAATCTCAAATTCTCACCGCCATTCATTAAAAAAATCACCGGGTCGAGTAACACGCTTCAGCGCTGAAT
>CM041807.1:15265393-15395393 GCA_023376895.1 Aspiorhynchus laticeps
TCCTGTTCGCACTTTACACCTATACGTGGACCGTACGCAGAGCTTTAGGACCTCAGAGCAGCTCTTCATCTGTTACGGAGGCCAGCAGAAGGGAAAGGCTGTCTCCAAGCAGAGGCTGGCCCACTGGATAGTGGATGCCATCGTCTCGGCGTATCAAACCCAATGCGGGCCGTGCCCGCTCGGGTTGAGAGCACACTTGATGAGGAGTATTTCTGCTTCTTGGGCATTGGCACATGGTGCCTCGCTGACAGATATATGTAGAGCTGCGGGCTGGGCGACACCAAAGACATTTGCTAGGTTTTATAGCCTTTGTGTAGAGCCAGTGTCCACTTGTGTACTCGCTTTGAGTAGCCAGTAAACCAGAGAGACTGCTCGGTGTCTCGCTTGCTGCACCTTCCCATCTACGGACCGGACGTGTGCTTATTCTGCTCTCCAGTTCAGTTGCCCACAAGGTGAACCCTGTTGACTTCCTCCATCACCCTCGGCAGCCGGACAGGTGGAGCGTCCTGCGCTAGGCCTACCACTTGTAAGTACGCCTGTTGGTTGACCCCTGTGGTAGGTGTCCAGGTGTATTCTTCCACAGTACAGTTCCCCTCTTGGTGAGCCCATGTCTTTCCCTTGGCAGACTCCGCTTTGCTGTCTCTGCCGGTGTTGACTCCCTCCTAACTGGGCTGGAGCCACCTCAGAGACATTCCATATGTTGTACTGCCCTTAATGCCCAGTCCATATGTGTAAGCTCCACATGATACCTCCCTGCCGGCATGATGTGTATTCCGCAGCGTCCCTGGAAAGGGCACGCTTTCCCAGTGTTATCAAATAAGTCTTACTGTATGGGTCAAGAGGAACAACTGTATAGACTCTGTCCACGTAAGCTCTGTCCTGTCTTCTGCCCCAGTTGCCATGGGGGGATTCAGGTGGCTTACTAGGGGTGCTGGAAGGGGCAGCAATAGTGGCTCTTTGTTAGGCATCCCAATTTCATCAGTACGTTCTGATGTGATGTCGAACGTGACTGACTGAAAGGGAACATCTCAGTTACGTATGTAACCCCTGTTCCCTGAAGGAGGGAATGGAGATGTCATGTCCCATCGCCACAGTTGCTGTACCACCGCGGGGCGCCGGGTCACTGGCTTGTGTGTGTGTGTGTGTGTATATGTGTATACATATACACATATATATGTGTATATATACATACAGTGCACAGCATAAATGAGTACACCCCTCTGAATAAATATAAAATATGTATTTTCTTAATGATCACAAATATAATTCATGGAAAGATGGCAAAATTGAAATGTATTAAACATATACTTAATAAAAACGACAAAATATATGCCAACATTTTCTGTAAGATAAGTAAATTAGGCAATTTAGTTTAAATGAAGGACTGCAGAAATGAGTACACCCTAGATTTAATTCAGCAAATGTATAATATTCTAGTACTTAGTATGTCCTCCAGAACTTTAAGTATACTGCTCTGACCTTCTTGGCATTGAGTACAAGTTCATGACAAATGTTCACATCTGTCTGTTTAACTCCTGGAGGACGACCTCCTTAAATGCTCTGGTCTTTAATGGCAAGTTTTGCTCAGCTCGTCTCTACAGAATCCCCCACAGCTGCTCAAGAGCGTTAAGACATGTCCACTGAAGGATTTTCACCTTGGGTGAATGAATATCTTCATTGTCATGCTGAAAAAATGCCCAATAATGCAGGGAATGAGGGGAGGGTAGCATCTTCTGTTTCAAGTTTTTGTATTCCATCACACAGTAGTGTGTGAATTCATGACAGCGTTGATAAAGCACAACTCCCTCACACCTTCAGCACTCATTCATCCCTATACAAGAGCTTTACTAGCACTGAACGTCACTGTGGGTACCAAACGCTTCTCACTGTACTCCTCCTCTAGCAACACCAGAACATTTTGGATGCTTTTGGATCTGAAATGATTGACTTGGTCTCTTGAGACCAGAGTATGGATTCCCAGAAGTCTCTATTTTGTAGATATGGGCCTTGGAAGAGGTTAAATGAGTTTATTGTGCTTTGGCTACAGTAGGTGATTCTAGTGGTGACAACAACCATGCATGTCACTACTGCAGGCTGCGTCATACTCCGTGAGATAAAGTGTCACTCTTTTCATAGCTTTTGCCGGCTCGGAGACACTTGCATGTTATTTCTCCTGCTCTTTTTCTAGCAAAAATCCACTCATCACTAAATGAAAACTTAAAGTAAAGACCTGATTATTTCAGGAGCCTTGTCACAAGTCCATTGTTTTTGAATGTCGATGCTACTTCTGCTATATTTTGACACTTAAAACAATAATTTGGTATTCCTCTTGTACCATTGTCCTCTTATGCTAAGGAATAAGTCACCTAGTAGTTCTCTCCCAACTGGTTCCACTGCTGCCAGCATTAAGTCTGAGTATGATTCAGAGGACTATGTAACACTTTTAATTGTCAGAAAATTACTGGTCTTTAAAAGTTTTGGTTCAGTATTCTCACCTGTTGATCAAAAATAGCCTTAAACATTTTTTTTAGTAACTTTCAGGAGGGTGTACTCATTTTTGCAACACAACATTTTATCACTTTGATAAGAAAATCTTATTTTGATGAATAATTTTAAAATTCTTCTTTGGTAATTGATCAAGCAGGCTTGTTGGAACATTATATCTCCAAAGAATCCTAACGTGTCATCTAAGTAAAGAGTATTTGCTGAATTTGTTAAGTATTAGAGGGGGTGTACTCATTTATGCTGTGCACTGTATGTGTATATATATGTGTGTGTGTGTATGTATGAATTAATATATACAGTTGTGCTCATAAATTTATATGCCCCTTGCAGAATATGTAAATATGTTAATAAATTTAACAAAATACGAGGGATCATGAAAATGGCATATTATTGTTTATTTAATACTGTCCTGAATAAGCTATTTGACATAGCACATGTTTATATATTCTCCACAAAACAAAATAATAACTGAATTTATAAAAATGAGCCTGGTCAAAAGTTTACATACCCTTGAATCTTAATAATCTGTGTTGTTTCCTGGATGATCCCCTGATGTTTTTCTGTTTAGTGATAGTTGTTCATGAGTCCCTTGTTGGTTCTGAGCATTTGAACCCTTTCCAAAAGTGACTGTATGATTTTGAGATCCATCTTTTCACACCGAGGACAATTGAGGGACTCATACACGGCTATTACAAAAGGTGGAAACATGTACTGATGCTCAAGAAGGCAACACAATGCATTAACAGCTGGGGGTGTAAACTTTTGAACAGGATGATGATGTGTACATTTCTTATTTTGTTTAAAGGTCATGTTTTTTTTTTATTTGGTACTGCACTTAAGAAGCTACTTAAATGTTTCCCAGAAGACAAAATAAGTACAATTTACCCTAATCATCCAATTCAAAAAGTTTACACCCACCCAGCTGTTAATGCATTGTGTTGCCTTGAGCATCAGTACATGTTTTCACCCTATATAATACTTATGAGTACCCCAATTGCCCTCAGTGTGAAAATATGGATCTCAAAATCATACAGTCACTTTTGGAAAGGGTTCAAATGCTCAGGACCAACGAGGGACTCATGAACAACTATCACTAAACAGAAAAACAGTCGTGGATCATCCAGGAAACAACACAGATTATTAAGATTCAAGGGTATGTACACTTTTTAATGAGGTCATTTTTTTATTATTGTTTTCATCTGGTACATGACAATATCACACCAAACAGATTACAGATTTATGCAAATACTGTCTGTAAGGCCGGAATATATACAGTGGCTGAAATAAACAGTGATAATAAAATAAATGCATGAAAATAATGAAAAAAAAATCAAAATTATTGTATCACATGGAAAGACAGCGTCACATAAGACCAAAATCTTCCCAAACCGGTATACACACAGGGATCTCTGCTTTACTCTTATGTCATTTATAAAGCAAACGTTCATATGAAGCTGTCTTAGTCATTATGTTGACCCATTCTTTTTAGCTTTGGGAGTTTTCCAGTGTTTCAAGATGACTCTAGCCGTCACAGAGACCCCTACCATGATCACTGTGAACTCTCCCTTTGTAATATTTGGCATCTGCTCCCTGTCTCCCAATAGACACAGCCTTGGTGATAATGGTATTTGTCGCAGTGCACACAGCAGGGAGGAACAAGGAACATGCAGACGAGGATTAAACTCAAAATAACAGTGTTTAATGAAACAAGCAAGACAAGACAAGGCAGGGCTAACACACAGGAACACCGGGGAGTAACGAGTAGACCAGACGAAAAGGAACTAAATACACAGGGTAATTAACACATGATCACATAAACACACCTGGAACAGAATGAACTAATAATCACATCAGACGAGGACGGGAAACAACCAAATATGGAAACAAGACAGAAGGCTGACAGTATTGTTCCAAGCCATTTGCTCAAAATATTTAAAGTTTGATGCCATAAAGGCTGAATAAGTGGACAATCCCAGATACAATGAATAAAAGTGCCTTTGTCCTTTTGACATTTCCAAAAAAAGATTATTATTTGTCAAACCCATATTGAGTCTGAGGTGTCAAATAAATCCTGTGTATGATTTTATACACGCTTCTCTTACATATTTACCTGTATTTGACTAAATCATTTTCCACTCGTCGTCCCTGATTACAATCCCAATGTCTTTTCCCCATATTGTCTTTAAATGAATGCAGTCAGTGCTGAGCACATGGTTGGTCGTCCTGTAGAACACAGGCTTGTTGTGCATGAGGCAGTGTTAGGAAGTTTCCATCCGTGTGCTGATATTTCCAGAAATGATCTTTTCCCTTTAAGTTCTACTTCTGTACAACATTATTATAAGACATAAATACATGGGGGTCATTTTTAAACATTCAGTTATTATTTTGTCTTGTGGAGAATATATAAACGTGTTATGAGAAATAGCTTATTCAGGACAGTACTACATATAAAATAACATGCAATTTTCATGATCCCTCTTATTTTGTTAAAATTAAACATTTGCATATTCTGCAAGGGGCATGTACATTTATATACAGGTGCTGGTCATATAATTAGAATATCATCAAAAAGTTGATTTATTTCACTAATTCTATTCAAAAAGTGAAACTTGTATAATGTATACATTCATTCCACACAGACTGATATATTTCAAGTGTTTATTTATTTTAATTTTGATGATTATATGTGACAACTAATGAAAACCCCAAATTCAGTATCTCAGAAAATTAGAATATTGTGAAAAGGTTCAATATTGAAGACACCTGGTGCCACACTCTAATCAGCTAATTAACTCAAAAGACCTGCAAAGGCCTTTAAATGGTCTCTCAGTCTAGTTCTGTAGGCTACACAATCATGGGGAAGACTGCTGACTTGACAGTTGTCCAAAAGACGACCATTGACACCTTGCACAAGGAGGGCAAGACACAAAAGGTCATTGCAAAAGAGGCTGGCTGTTCACAGAGCTCTGTGTCCAAGCACATTAATAGAGAGGCGAAGGGAAGGAAAAGATGTGGTAGAAAAAAGTGTACTAGCAATAGAGATAACCGCACCCTGGAGAGGATTGTGAAACAAAACCCATTCAAAAATGTGGGGGAGATTCACAAAGAGTGGACTGCAGCTGGAGTCAGTGCTTCAAGAACCACTACGCACAGACGTATGCAAGACATGGGTTTCAGGGTCCATGTCAAGCCACTCTTGAACAACAGACAGCGTCAGAAGCGTCTCGTCTGGGCTAAAGACAAAAAGGACTGGACTGCTGCTGAGTGGTCCAAAGTAATGTTCACTGATGAAAGTAAATTTTGCATTTCCTTTGGAAATCAGGGTCTCAGAGTCTGGAGGAAGAGAGGAGAGGCACAGAATCCACGTTGCTTGAGGTCCAGTGTAAAGTTTCCACAGTCAGTGATGGTTTGGGGTGCCATGTCATCTGCTGGTGTTGGTCCACTGTGTTTTCTGAGGTCCAAGGTCAACACAGCCGTATACCAGGAAGTTTTAGAGCACTTCATGCTTCCTGCTGCTGACCAACTTTATGGAGATGCAGATTTCATTTTCCAACAGGACTTGGCACCTGCACATAGTGCCAAAGCTACCAGTACCTGGTTTAAGGACCATGGTATCCCTGTTCTTAATTGGCCAGCAAACTCGCCTGACCTTAACCCCATAGAAAATCTATGGGGTATTGTGAAGAGGAAGATGTGATATGCCAGACCCAACAATGCAGAAGAGCTGAAGGCCACTATCAGAGCAACCTGGGCTCTCATAACACCTGAGCAGTGCCACAGACTGATCGACTCCATGCCACGCCGCATTGCTGCAGTAATTCAGGCAAAAGGAGCCCCAACTAAGTATTGAGTGCTGTACATGCTCATACTTTTCATGTTCATACTTTTCAGTTGGCCAAGATTTCTAAAAATCCTTTCTTTGTATTGGTCTTAAGTAGTATTCTAATTTTCTGAGATACTGAATTTGGTGTTTTCATTAGTTGTCAGTTATAATCATCAAAATTAAAAGAAATAAACACATGAAATATATCAGTCTGTGTGGAATGAATGTATACATTATACAAGTTTCACTTTTTGAATGGAATTAGTGAAATAAATCAACTTTTTGATGATATTCTAATTATATGACCAGCACCTGTATATATTAGACAGACAGCACTGCTTTCTACTGAGCTATTTTTTGAAGATGATAATCATTCATTATTAAGATTAACACCATATCTCTACTGCCTCAGAAGTGTTTTAGAAAGATTAATTTGATAAAATCAGCCTATTTTCATATAGAAGATTTTTAGCTTTGCGATCCATAAAAGGGCACTACAGACTTACTGTGAAGTGTTCAATGATTCATAACGTTTCTGTAATAACTGGTTGTATGATTGCTCTCTCCGTCAGATGTTGATGTGATGTTGATTATAATAATCTCAGGTTTATCGGTGAGGAATCGTCTGCTGCTGGTGTGAAGTGTGAACTGACAGACGACCCTACGTGGATAATCGATCCCATCGACGGGACGTGCAACTTTGTGCACAGGTACCATAACCATCATATATTGTGTTTAAATCATCATAGAAATATATTCTTGAGTTCCCTATACACAGTCCTTTATTTTCAGTTTCCCTATGGTGGCAGTGAGCATCGGATTTGCTGTAAGGAAAGAGGTAAACACTGATAAAGCTATACAGGGTCAGAATTATGAGTGCTTTCATTGATGTCATGTGTTTATGTTCAATAATCACAAGATTTCTGCTCCTCAGCTGGAGCTTGGTGTCATTTACCACTGTTTTGACGGGACGCTGTATACGGCCAGGAAAGGACATGGAGCCTTTTGCAACGGTGTGCGACTACAGGTTTCAAAAGAAAAAGGTCAGCTTGTTTTTCTACATGTTTTAATTACTTTTTTGCTATGAATGGTAATCATCTTTTGGATTTATAATGGCATATTAAAAATGAATACTTACAGTCCTCGATGCTGATTGGTCAATATATAACCAACCATTCAAAAGTGTGGGGTCAGTAAGAAAGAAGTCTCCTCTTCTCACCGAGGCTGCATTTATTTGACCAAAAATACACTAAAATTTGGAAATATTATTACAATTTAAAACAGCTGTTTTCTATGTGAATATGTGTTAAACTGTAATTTATTTCTGTGATCAAAGCTGTATTTTCAGCATCATTACTGCAGTCTTCAGTGTCACATGATCTTCAGAAATCATAATAATATGCTGCTCAAGAATCATTTCTGATTATTATCAATGTTGAAAACAGTTGTGCTGCACAATATTTTTGTGGAAACTGTGATGCATGTTCAAAAGAACAGCATTTATTTGAAATAGAAACATTGAAACATCTTTACTGTCACTTTTAAACAATTTAATGTCATTACTGAATAAAAGTATCAAAACCCTAAACTTTTCATAATTCATGAAATTATATAAATCTCATATAATATAATAGATGCATATAATATTATGTATAACATGACCCTTTAAGACTTATCAGACCTGTGTTTCCCTCCTTTCTGTTCCTGTCTTCATTATTAGTTTATTAGTCTCCGTCTGTGTTAATTACTCTCCACCTGTTTCAGTTCTTCCTCGTTTGATTCCCTAGTGTTCTTAAGCCTTGTCTCCCACGTCGGGGGTGTTTGTGTTTACCCCGCTCCATGTACCGTGTGATTGTTCATTAAAGGAAATATTGAGCTGACTCCTCGCTCCTCGCTCCTCAGAGCAGTGACAACTTGCACTCTATTTGTTTTCTAACTGCTTGTTTATATAGAGAAAATACCTCTAACACTAGCTTTCTCTATTGTTTTTCTATTCTATATCTGTTTTCTTTTTATCTATTATATAATTAACAATAAAAACAACAACCTTGCTACGTGTACTGTGTTAGGATAACTGAGACTTGTTATAGCACTTACGTATTATTGCTCTTTAGTTGATTCTGATTGCTTTTATTGTCCTCATTTGTAAGTCTCTTTGGATAAAAGCGTCTGCTAAATGACTAAATGTAAATTAAATGCAAATCTTAATTTATTGACCTGTTTTTTGCTGCTAGCCTTTAATATTTAAACTCCAGCATACAAAACAGTGTCTGATCCAGCATGAGCTCTCGTACTTTAACACTAATATGTGTCCCTGGAGCACAAAAGCAGTCATAAGTAACACAGGTATATTTGTAGTAATAGCCAACAATACATTGTATGGGACAAAATTATACATTTTTCTTTTATGTCAAAAATCATAAGGATATTAAGATCATGTTCCATAAAGATATTTAGTAAATTTTCTACCATAAATATATCAAAACTTAATTTTTGATTAGTAATATGCATTGCTAAGAACTTCATTTGAACAACTTTAAAGGTGATTTTCTCAATATTTAGATTTTTTTTGCACCCTCAGATTCCAGATTTACAAATATCGTCCTATCATAACAAACCATACATCAATGGAAAGATTATTTATTAGCTTTCAGATGATGCATAAATGTAAATTAAAAAAAAATGCACCCTTATGGCTCGTTTTGCGGTCCAGGGTCACAAATAACGTAACGTGTTTTCTCTGTCAGATGTGTCGAAGGCCCTCATTCTCACAGAGATCGGGGCGAAGAGAGACCCTGCAACACTGGAGATCTTTTTAGGAAATATGAAGAAATTGTTGAGCGCACCTACTCACGGGTACGTCAGAAAACACTCCGTCTCATCCACTTATGTGCACTGTACATGTGTCAGCTGTAAAGTAAAGAGTGATGTGGCTCATATGTGTCCCTGCAGCACAAAAGCAGTCATAAGTAACACAGGTATATTTGTAGCAATAGCCAACGATACATTGTATGAGTCAAAATTATAGATTTTTCTTTTATGTCAAAAATCATTAGGATATTAAGATCATGTTCCATGAAGATATTTAGTAAATTTCCTACCGTTAATATATCAAAACTTAATTTTTGATTAGTAATATGCATTGCTAAGAACTTCATTTGAACAACTTTAAAGATGATTTTCTCAATATTTAGATTTTTTTGCACCCTCAGATTCCAGATTTACAAATATTGTCCGATCATAACAAACCATACATACATCAATGGAACGATTATTTATTCAGCTTTCAGATGATGCATAAATCTCAATTTTAAAAAATAGACCCTTATGACTGGTTTTGTGGTCCAGGGTCACTCATAGTCAGTGTGTGATGTAAAGGTCAGGATTTGACCTTTGACCCCACAGTGTGAGGATCATCGGCAGCTCGACGCTAGCGCTCTGTCACATCGCCAGCGGCGCGGCCGAGGCCTATTACCAGTACGGTCTGCACTGCTGGGACATCGCAGCGGCCGCGGTCATCATCAGAGAGGCCGGCGGATACGTCATCGACACCACAGGTCAGTCACGCTCACAGATCGAGCTCTGGATGTGGAAAATGCACCATAGTTGGTCAGAATTATCATTATGCTGTTATCAGGAGTGTGTTTAATTCATAATGTAGGATTTTAAACAAGGGCTTTTGTATCTGGATGGTTGATTTGGGATTATTATTTCATTATGAATGTTGAACTCTAAGGTGTTAAACTTCAGTAACTAAACATGAGGATTTGGGTGAGCACATGATGAAAATCTAAACATTTACATGATATTTCATACATAGTTTAGTATTTGTATATAAACTGTAACTAAATCTAGTCATAAAAGGATATTTATACTGTAGATGTTAATATAGCATACTATTCATTATACAGTGAATGAATGTTATTAAATATGAGCAAAGGTGGCTGTGAAAATAAATGCATCGTGCGTGTGTGAGAGTGTGTGTGAGAGTGTGTGTGTGAGAGTGTGTGTGAGAGTGTGTGAGTGTGTGTGAGTGTGTGTGTGTGAGAGAGTGTGTGTGTGAGAGAGAGTGTGTGTGTGTGTGTGTGAGAGAGAGTGTGTGTGTGTGAGAGATTGTGTGTGAGAGAGTGTGTGTGTGAGAGAGTGTGTGTGTGAGAGAGTGTGTGTGTGAGAGAGTGTGTGTGTGAGAGAGTGTGTGTGTGAGAGTGTGTGTGTGTGAGAGTGTGTGTGTGTGAGAGTGTGTGTGTGAGAGAGTGTGTGTGTGAGAGTGTGTGTGTGTGAGAGTGTGAGTGTGTGTGAGAGAGTGTGTGTGAGAGAGTGTGTGTGTGAGAGTGTGTGTGTGTGAGAGAGTGTGTGTGTGTGTGTGAGAGAGTGTGTGTGAGAGAGTGTGTGTGTGAGAGTGTGTTTGTGTGTGTGAGAGAGGGTGTGTGAGAGTGTACTTGACTGTGTGAGAGTGTGTGTGAGGGACAGTGCGTGTCAGAGAGTTCGTGTGAGAGAGAGTCTGAGAGAGCGTGTGTGTGCATGTGTGTGAGCGTGTGTGCAAGGGGGTGTGTGAGCGTGTGTTTGTGTGAGAGAGAGAGAGTGTGTGTGAGAGCGTGTGAGCGTGTGTGTGTGTGTGTGTGTGTGTGTGTGAGAGAGAGTGGTTGTGTGTGTGAGGTTGTGTGTGAGTGTGTGTGTGTGTGAGAGAGAGAGTGTGTGTGTGTGTGTGTGTGTGTGAGAGAGAGAGAGAGTGTGTGTGTGTGTGTGTGTGTGTGTGTGTGTGTGTGTGTGTGTGTGTGTGTGTGTGTGTGTGTGTGTGTGTGTGTGTGTGTGTGTGTGTGTGTGTGTGTGTGTGTGTGTGTGTGAGGTTGTGTGTCTGTGTGTGTGTGTGTGTGTGTGAGGTTGTGTGTGTTCTGTGGTGGGACGGTTCACAGCATGTCTGTGTGTGAAGCAATACAAAGAGGCTTTGTTGCAGGGTCTGCTTCGGTCATGAGCGGTCAGAGAGAGACGAGGGTCCTGAGAGGAATATCACTTCACACGTAACAGCCCCAAAATAATGCCAAAGATTTCCTCACAGTCTACATGTTCTCTGTTATCCAACTGATGTAGTTCTGTATACAGTCATATTATTGTAATCATGCCCAGATTGTCAACTTACATTTGTGTGATGATTAAACTGGATTAAAAATATAGTTATGATGACATGCTGTGAAATCAACAGACTGGCAGACACCGCTGTACCAGAGAGAAAGACAAATAAAAGCTATAAACTAAACTAAAAACATAAAATACAATAAAACAAAACAAAGTAAATAAATAGGTAAGTAAATATAACACAACATAATAAAGATATGTAAAAAATGAAACATTAATATAAACTAGAAAAAAATACTGTAAAAATAAAGACCCAAAATAAAGTAAAATAAAGACAACATAAAAATATATATATATTAGGGCTGTCAATCGATTAAAATAATAATTGTGATTAATCGCGTGATCGTCATGAGTTAAATCGCAATTAATCGCACATTTTGATTTGTTCTAAATGTACCTTAAATCAATACTTTTCAAATTTTTAATACTCTAATCAACATGGGCATGGACAAATATGGATGCTTTATGCAAATGTACACTATATTGCCAAAAGTATTGGCACCCCTTCTAATGAACAGGTTTGACTACTTTAGTAATTTCTATGAGTACAAATCTTAATGTTAAAGCATATAATGATATTCTAGGAAATTGTGTGCTTCTAATATTATAGCAACAGTTTGGACTCTTTTCTATTCTAACATGACAATGTCTCTGTGTATAAGACAAGGTTCAAAAAGAAAATGATTGATTGAGTCAGTGTGGAAGAACTTGACTGGTCTGCATAAAACCAAGTCCTAATCCCAGTTTAACACCTCTGGTGTGACTGTAAATGCACAAAAACTCATCACCAAACACCAATGACTTGTACATATGGTTCAGTCATTTTAGACACTTACAAAACTGTTGAACAGAGATGAAATACAATTTTTAAATACATGAATTATGTTCCCATCGTTGTTGCCACAGATTTGGAAGTGCATCTGTTCTAAAGAAGGGGGTGCCAATACTTTTGTCTATATAGTGTATGTACAAGTCATTGGTGTTTGGTGATGAGTTTTTGTCTCAAGGTCTGCATTTACAGTCACACCAGAGGTGTTAAACTGGGATTAGGACTTGGTTTTATGCAGACCAGTCAAGTTCTTCCACACTGACTCAATCAATCATTTTCTTTTTGAACCTTGTCTTATACACAGAGACATTGTCATGTTAGAATAGAAAAGAGTCCAAACTGTTGCTATAATATTAGAAGCACACAATTTCCTAGAATATCATTTACTAAAGTAGTCAAACCTGTTCATTAGAAGGGGGCGACTCAATACTTTTGGCAATATAGTGTATGTTTATTATTATTGAAACCATAGTCAACATAAAGCATGAAGAGTAGACATGTTTCAAAGGTCATAGATGTTTTTCAACGAACTTGTTCATGTCTATTAGACACATGAAAAAAATAAATACCAGGTTCCCATTACTTCTCTTTCTTTGCACTGAGAAATTTACTGACACAAACATATTTACATTTTTGCACACAGGGCAGCTCTTCTTCTGAAAATGCAAAATGTACATTTATTATTTATTATTACATTTGTTTCTCTTTCTGTGCCCACATACTGTATTCTGATGAAGCTATATTCTCAATAAAACTGTTTTCATTGGTATATTTTACTGTTTCTGTTGTCAGACAATGGAATGAATATGAAATAGTGACTGAAACGCGACCCATTAAGACTACATAACCAGCTCTCCTTTCCAAGTTGTTAATCTGCACAAAAAATCATGATAATCGCACCGTCGTCTGATGAATACACATAAGATAAAGACAATAGCTGTGCTGTGATTTCAGCTATACTTGCATGCAAAATTAGAGAAGCAACATAATATCTGTTTAACTGAATTAAAGCGCTGCTTCTCTCTCTGCCGCGCGCTGAACAGAGCAGACGGAGAGAGAGAGAGAGAGAGAGAGAGAGAGAGAGAGAGAGAGAGGTGTGCGCGCGCTGAACAGAGCAGATGCAGAGAGAGGGAGAGAGAGAGAGAGGTGTGCGCGAGCTGAACAGAGCAGACGGAGAGAGAGAGAGAGAGAGAGAGAGAGAGAGAGAGGTGTGCGCGCGCTGAACAGAGCAGACGGAGAGAGAGAGAGAGAGAGAGAGAGAGAGAGGTGCGCGCGCTGGGAGAGCAAGACCTCACGCTCGCACGGCAGTACCGGAGAGTCTCAGAAACTAGGTTTGGGTGCTTTTTTGAAGGGAAAGTCTCTAAAGGGGTCTGCAATGTTCCTAAGTTTGCAACACTGTGCATCTCCATTTCTCCAACAAGGGGTTGAGCCACGGGCCAAACAGAAAATACGCGCTGCGTTATTAACGCGTTAACTTTGACAGCACTAATATATATATATATATATATAAAACAACAAACATACTAACCAAAAAATATATATACTGTATATCCATTTTGTCTGTCTTTTTTGACTTGTGTTTTTCACAACAAAATACATGCTTTAAAAAGTAATTTGTGATTCATTTCATTAAATTACTTGAATTTAGTAACTTCCTTCTGCATTTTATTTTTTAACAACATCAGACAATATATAAAGAAAAAGCATTTAATGTACCAATCAAAACAAAGTCAGTATTAATGAAGTCATTAAGATGATTAAATGCCATCTCAATATAAATCTATACTCCGTGTTGACTGGTTGCTACTGAAACAGCTGCAGGTGTGTTTGATCGAGTCAGAGCTGGAGAATCAGCAGGTGCTTCGTTAGTTAACTCTTCTTCTTCTTCTTTGTTTGAGTGCAGGAGGAGCGCTTGACCTCATGTCCAGACGGGTCGTGGCCGCTGGCTCGCGAGAGATCGCAGAGTATGTGGTCAAGCAGCTGCAGCCTATAAACTACGGCCGTGACGACCTGCCGTGACCTCTGACCCCATCCTAAGCCTTTTACCTCAGAACACGCCTCGATCCTGCCACGCCACATCTGCAGTGTCCTTTAACACTACATTAACATCGTCTGACCATCGAGTGGGTCAACACAAATAAAGTGTGACCCTGGAGCTCAAAACCAGTCATAAGGGTCCATTTTTTTAAATTGAGTTTTATACGTCATCTGAAAGCTGAATAAATAATATTTTCATTGATGTATGGTTTGTTATGATAGGACGATATTTGTAAATCTGGAATCTGAGGGTGCAAAAAAATCTAAATATTGAGAAAATCACCTTTAAAGTTGTTCAAATGAAGTTCTTAGCAATGCATATTACTAATCAAAAATTAAGTTTTGATATATTTACGGTAGTAAATTTACTAAATATCTTCATGGAACATGATCTTAATATCCTAATGATTTTTGGCATAAAAGAAAAATCAATAATTTTGACCCAAACAATGTATTGTTGGCTATTGCTACAAATATACCTGAGTTACTTATGACTGCTTT
The DNA here is from genome assembly GCA_023376895.1 of Aspiorhynchus laticeps. NCBI lineage: Eukaryota > Metazoa > Chordata > Actinopteri > Cypriniformes > Cyprinidae > Aspiorhynchus > Aspiorhynchus laticeps. The sequence goes on from CM041807.1 coordinate 15,280,222, forward strand.
TGTGCTCCAGGGTCACACATGTATTCAAGCATATTAAGTTTTTATACCTTGTAGTTTATTAAATTGCTTCATCAATGGAAATAATGTTGGCATGTTAAACACTGCGAGTCACTTCTGAAGTCTTGAAATCACAAGGATGTTAATGATGCCAAATTCAGCTGATTTGACATTACGAAATGAAATATCTGCTTTTGATCAAAGAAAAGCAGCTGGTTATGATTCCTTCAGATTGTTATGGTAGTGAAATACACACAGCTAATCAGATCATCGCTCAGGACTCGCTTATAAACGCTGCTTTTACAAACTATGCTTCACTTTAGATATAACTGAAGATTAAAATTAATTTTCCGGTAAAATATCTAAACGTTATCAAAAAGAAGATATTACACTTTGTTTTTAGAGAATGTGAAATATTATTACAGTTTGAAATATTTTTTTTTTATTAATATTAATAATGATTTCTGAAGATCATGTGACTCTGAAGACTGGAGTAATGATGCTGAAAATACAGCTTTGATCACAGAAATAAATTACAGTTTAACACATATTCACATAGAAAACAGCTGTTTTAAATTGTAATAATATTTCACCATATTACTGTTTTTACTGTATTTTTGATCAAATAGCTGCAACTATGCTGAGCAGAAAAGATGACATTAAAAATAGTAAAGTTTCCAAACTTTTAATAAGTATTGTATGTATAATAATAATAATAATTTTTACACTATATACACTGACCGTCCAAAAAAAAAAGTCACACACTAATATTTCGTTGGACTGCCTTTAGCTTTGATCACGGCACCCATTCACCGTGGCATCATTTCAATAAGCTTCTGCAATATCACAACATTTATTCCCGTCCAGAGTTGCATTAATTTTTCACCAAGATCTTGTATTGATGATGGGAGAGTCGGAGCGCTGCACAGCGTCCAGCACATCCCAAAGATTCTCAATGGGGTTAAGGTCTGGACTCTGTGGTGGTCAATCCATGTGTGAACATGATGTCTCGTGCTCCCTGAACCACTCTTTCACAATTTGAGCCCGATGAATCCTGGCATTGTCATCTTTGAATATGCCCGTGCCATCAGAGGAAAAAATCCATTGATGGAATAACCTGGTCACTCAGTATATTCAGGTAGTCAGCTGACCTCATTCTATGGGCACATAACATAATAATCCATGCAGTAATTATCCAATGGGAGGATCTTACCTATTTGCTTAGTTAAATCCAGGTGTGACTTTTTTTTTTTGGATTTGTATACGAGAAAAAGTCAATATTAATTTTGTTTTAAGCATTTTTTTTCCTACTAGAATACATAAAAAAAATATTGATTCATAAAAAATGCAGTGAAGAAATATAGCAATCTGGTTCTACATATTCATACACAATTTGATCTTGTGCAGCAGCTGACATTATGGTCATTTCTCAATTAAGACAATTAAAATTCATCACCTAAACAAACAAAACAGATCCTTGTGATTTTATACAGAATTTCCTGACACGCGCTGCAGTTTAACCTGTATTTTACATTGTTTTGTTTTTAAATACCGGATGATGTGCAGATCTGATAATTGTATAAATACATGGAGTTTTTATAGTTTTTCTGCTGTGTTGATCTTAATGAAATCTCTGTATCAGGGCAACATTCCTCTGGTATTAACTATTAAAATCATACACTAAAATCAACAGCGTCCAGTCATTATTCAGCCCAAATGAACCATATTCAGTTTCTAATGACTGTCTTTGACAGATTATTGTGCTTATTTTAATTTCAGGCTTTCTTCATTTGAGAGGAGTTTACGAAGTGTTCAAACACTGTTGAATTTTGAAGTAATTCAGCTTCGTTTATCTAATTTGACAGTTAATTATGAGTGGATTCGGACTCTAATTAGTGTCTGACTCTATTCACTACTCTCATCCGCTGCTTTATTCCAGCGCTGCTGCGTTTGGATTCTATTGAATAGACATGTTTGATTTCATTATTATGCTGGATCTCTCTAAAAGTGGCCACGGTTCCAGCTGTCAACTGATTTTTAGTTTAAATTCATATGCAAGAGCTCTTGGAAATGAAATATACAGCTGAATTTTGGCAAATCCAGTTGAACTGTCTCCCCAGCTTCAGCCCAGCCTCTCCACGATCTGTTCAGAGTCTCCAGGTGTCTGTTTAGATCCAGAAAACTCTGCATTCTGGCTCCACAACTCTGGAAAGACTTTCTGAATTCAGTTAAAACTGCCAACTCTAATATATACTTAAACCATGAAGAAACAATAATTACTGCCACTCAATGTCCTCAGTTATGACTATTACCTTCTTCTGACACAATCATGATCCAGAACCACATTCTTATTAACATTAAAGGAACAGTTCAACCAAAAATATTTGGTTGGTTGTTTCTTCATCAGGTTTGTACAAACCCGATTCCAAAAAGTTGGGACACTGTACAAATTGTGAATAAAAACAGAATGCAATGATGTGGAAGTTTCAAATTTCAATATTTTATTCAGAATACAACATAGATGACATATCAAATGTTTAAACTGAGAAAATGTATAATTTTAAGGGAAAAATAAGTTGATTTTAAATTTCATGGCATCAACACATCTCAAAAAAGTTGGGACAAGGCCATGTTTACCACTGTGTGGCATCCCCTCTTCTTTTATAACAGTCTGCAAACGTCTGGGGACTGAGGAGACAAGTTGCTCAAGTTTAGGAATAGGAATGTTGTCCCATTCTTGTCTAATACAGGCTTCTAATTACTCAACTGTCTTAGGTCTTCTTTGTCGCATCTTCCTCTTTATGATGCGCCAAATGTTTTCTATGGGTGAAAGATCTGGACTGCAGGCTGGCCATTTCAGTACCCGGATCCTTCTTCTACGCAGCCATGATGTTGTAATTGATGCAGTATGTGGTCTGGCATTGTCATGTTGGAAAATGCAAGGTCTTCCTGAAAGAGACAATGTCTGGATGGGAGCATATGTTGTTCTAGAACTTGGATATACCTTTCAGCATTGATGGTGCCTTTCCAGATGTGTAAGCTGCCCATGCCACACGCACTCATGCAACCCCATACCATCAGAGATGCAGGCTTCTGAACTGAGCGCTGATAACAACTTGGGTTGTCCTTGTCCTCTTTAGTCCGAATGACATGGCGTCCCAGTTTTCCAAAAAGAACTTCAAATTTTGATTCGTCTGACCACAGAACAGTTTTCCACTTTGCCACAGTCCATTTTAAATGAGCCTTGGCCCAGAGAAAACGCCTGCGCTTCTGGATCATGTTTAGATATGGCTTCTTTTTTGACCTATAGAGTTTTAGCCGGCAACGGCGAATGGCACGGTGGATTGTGTTCACCGACAATGTTTTCTGGAAGTATTCCTGAGCCCATGTTGTGATTTCCATTACAGTAGCATTCCTGTATGTGATGCAGTGCCGTCTAAGGGCCCGAAGATCACGGGCATCCAGTATGGTTTTCCGGCCTTGACCCTTACGCACAGAGATTGTTCCAGATTCTCTGAATCTTTGGATGATATTATGCACTGTGGATGATGATAACTTCAAACTCTTTGCAATTTTTCTCTGAGAAACTCCTTTCTGATATTGCTCCACTATTTTTCGCCGCAGCATTGGGGGAATTGGTGATCCTCTTCCCATCTTGACTTCTGAGAGACACTGCCACTCTGAGAGGCTCTTTTTATACCCAATCATGTTGCCAATTGACCTAATAAGTTGCAAATTGGTCCTCCAGCTGTTCCTTATATGTACATTTAACTTTTCCGGCCTCTTATTGCTACCTGTCCCAACTCTTTTGGAATGTGTAGCTCTCATGAAATCCAAAATGAGCCAATATTTGGCATGACATTGCAAAATGTCTCACTTTCAGCATTTGATATGTTATCTGTATTCTATTGTGAATAAAATATACGTTTATGAGATTTGTAAATTATTGCATTCCTTTTTTATTCACAATTTGTACAGTGTCCCAACTTTTTTGGAATCAGGTTTGCAGAAATGTGTCTGCATCAGTGTCTCAGCAATGGATGCTCTGCAGTGAATGGGTGCCGTCAGAATGAGAGTCCAAACAGCTGATAAAAACATCACAATAATCCACAAGTAATCTAAACTTGTGTCTAAATCACACTTACTTGTGATGTTTTTATCAGCTGTTTGGACTCTCATTCTGACGGCACCCATTCACTGCAGAGCATCCATTGCTGAGACACTGATGCAGAGACACATTTCTACAAACCTGATGAAGAAACAAACTCATCCTGATCTCAGATGATCTGAGGGTGAGTATTATCAGGTGAACTATTATTTCAATACATTGTATTTTGTCCATGTTGGCTTCATTTCAGATTTTACCTTAAAAACAACATTTTCACAAAATTGCAAGTTTATTTATTTAGTTAATAACTCACATCATAAATGTTTCTGCAATTAATATAGGGTGAAAGATGAAGTGGGACACTTTTTGTAAAATGTGTAATTTAGATTGGCCTACCTAGATTGTTTTGTTTGTTTTTTGTTTGTTCCTTGTCTTGTCTTTATTAGTTTTCTTGTCTTTAATGTCCAGCTACAATATTTAATTTTAAATACAGTTAATATAAAGTGTTCACATAAAAATATATACCAATAAACATTTTGAGGTCATGTACTCCAGACACATTTATTTTCAGGTTAAGTGGGCCATTATCAAACATTATTCTGCTTCTTAATTAAAAATACATGATTTATTAACACATGATCAGACAAACATATTTAACAGAACCCAAACATATATAACCTACAGGTTATGAGTAAAATATATCATGTGTGGAATTCCAAACATTTATGATGTGAGTTATATTCATATTTGATGAAATATGAATATCAGAATATTCAGAATTAAGAATATTGTTTAAAATGAATAACTCTACAATACATGTGACTATAACACATGCAACAATAGGCTAAAACAAATAATAATAATAATAGGAACATTTAAAATGGTAACCATAAAAAAACTGTCTAAACATTTTAAACAATGTTTAATTGTTTCCATATTTTAAAGCTTTATATTCTACATCTCTATTTTCTCCTCTCACTCTTTCTTCACTCCACAGATTCATACCTCAAATTATTCTCTCTTTCCTTTCTTCCATCTCTGACTGCAGACTCATTTCTGTTTTCTAAAAAAGTTAATTATACATGTCAACTATAAAATAAACAGTGAATGTCAATTAATGTCAATAATTATTGAAGTTTAAATGTCGGCCCACTTTACCTGAATCCAACACATTCAGCCAAAGTGGGCCAGCAATATTTCAACACTTTACAAGAACACTAACAAATATATATATATATATATATATATTCTTTGCATTTTATTCCCTGATGATGATAGCATTGAATAAAACAGGAACTGTCACAATAATGTTTGTTTACATTTAGAGAGCAACCTTAGGCCTATAAGTTATAAATAAAAACCTTATGTCATAGAGTTTTCTATATCTTTCACCATGACACAGTCCTCTTTGAGATGTGGCCACACCCACCAAAATAAATGTGTCATACTGCATCAAACAATACTATTTTATCATTTAGAGCAATAGTGTCCCTTTAATTAAGAGCCATTGTTATGCTCTGAAAGCATGAATCAAGCTTGAACGGCCCACTTTACCTGAATTCACTCTATGGAGTTTCAATCATGTATAATCACATTCTCATCCAGCAGAGCAGCCTGTAGTGGACTCCTCTGACGGTCAGCAGGTGGCGCTGCAGCCACTCTTATACTGTTTATTTATGTGTTCATCAAAACAAACATGACTTTACAAGCGCCACACAAATATTTACTTTTACATGTTTTTACTTCTATATGTCAAAATATTTTACATTTTACATCTATATTTTATTGACAATAAAATGTGTCCCTGGAGCACAAAAGCAGTCATAAGTAACACAGGTATATTTGTAGCAATAGACAACAATACATTGTATGGGTCAAAATTATACATTTTTCTTTATGACAAAAATCATTAGGATATTAAGATCATGTTCCATGAAGATATTTTGTAAATTCCATACCGTAAATATATCAAAAGTTAATTTTTGATTAGTAATATGCATTGCTAAGAACTTAATTTGAACAACTTTAAAGATGATTTTCTCAATATTTAGATTTTTTTGCACCCTCAGATTCCAGATTTACAAATAGTTGTATCTCAGACAAATATTGTCTTGGCTTATTTATTCAGCTTTTATGTGATGTATGAATCTCAATATCAAAAAATTGACCTTTATGACTGGTTCTGCAGTCCAGGGTCACAATATAGAGTCAAATAATATAGTAAAATAAAATATAGCTAAAAATATATAAAAATGTACATTTGACAATAAAATAAAAAAGAAATGAGTTTATAGACATGATTCCACAACCGTTCATATGCATCCCAAAAGTTTTCTTTCTTTCTTTCTTTCTTTCTTTCTTTCTTTCTTTCTTTCTTTCTTTCTTTCTTTCTTTCTTTCTTTCTTTCCTTTCTTTCCTTCCTTCCTTCTTTCTGTCTTTCTCTCCCCCTCTCTCTTCTCTCTCTCTGTCTCTCTTCTCTCTGTCTCTCTCTTCTCTCTCTCTGTCTCTCTCTCTCTCTCTCTCTCTCTCTCTGCCTCTCTCTCTCCCCCCCTCTCTCTCTCTCTCTCTCTCTCTCTCTCTTCTCTCTCTCTCTCTCTGACTCTCTCTCTCTCCCCTCTCTCTCTCTCTCTCTATCTGTCTCTCTCTCTCTCTCTCTCTCTCTCTCTCAGAGAGCAGCTGTTGTAGTACCTGAGCCCGGCGGAGCCTCCACCTCTTCCCCTCTAAACACCAGCCCTCATCTGCTGAATGGTGGAGTGATTTGTCAGTTTTTGCAGGGTGGTCCTTCTGTTCACTGAGGAGGAGAAAAGTGCGTCCAGATGCCAGTGAAGCACAGCTGTGTCCACGCGCTTTCTGCGCTCCGCAGAACTGCTTCAGGAGCTTCAGACTCGCTCGGACCCGGACATGTTATACCACGCGCTCTGGAGGAACCCCAGCAAACTCGGAGCGAATGAATTCACAACTTGTTGATGTTTGCAGGGCGTCTGAGCAGCAGCATGATCTCTCCTGTCAACAGGTAAGACGAGAAACCTGACGCGCAATCTGCTGCTCTGAGGGAATACACCATGTCTGAGGAGATCTGAGGAACCTGTGCGAGATCTGAGGTTCTTCAGCCTTTCATTACCATGAGGACTAGACTAGACTAGACTAGACTGAACCCAGCGGATCATGCGCTGCGAAACACTCCAAAGAAAGCCTGGAGCTGAAGAGATTTCTCATTTCTGCATCTGATCTCAGTAATATTGTGATATGATGGCCTCGGAGGTGGTGTGTGGACTGATCTTCAGACTGCTTCTGCCAGTGTGCCTCGCCGCAGGTAAGGCTTTCTTTACTGAGACACGAAATAATACAACACTAATGTACGATGATACGTGATACGAGCAGAATTGGGTTTCATATTTTTATTAAACACATATAAAGTTGGCAATTTAATTAAAAAGAAAAAGAGAGAAAGAAGGAAATATATTTTAAGTAACATAAAAAAAAATCTTATTATTTAAAAAAAACATATTTTTGTTTTAATTTTATATTATTTAGTTAAGTTAATTTACTATATTTTAATTAAAATTCAATATTTCACTCATTTTCTCATACACGTTTTATGGTTATTAAATATGATAATAAAAAAAATATATATTGAATAGATTTATTAAGATAATTATTATTTCTGTTTTATATATATATATATATATATACATACATGCAGTATATTTATATATAAACAGAAATAATAATTCTTATTGTTTTAAAAAATGTATATTCATAGTCATTTTAATTTAATGTCATTCAGATAATTTAATTTAATATATTTTAATTAAAGTTCAATATTTGTTATTGTGGTTGTTAAATATGGTAATTTAATTATTTTTTATATATAATTATATATTTATAATTAAATATATAGATATTTTTAAATAATAGAACTAATAATTCCTATTTATTCACATTTACAGTGAAAACTGAGCAAACCAATCAGGTCTCGATTTAAGGTCTGGAGGTGAAGAAGTCACCCAGGATATAAAAAGCCATCAGTTATGATTTTATTATGAATTATGATTGATCATTTGCACTTCACAAACAGTTCTCTCAGTAAGTAGGCCAAAGGTCAACAATACAGGCAAAATGCAGCCACATTATTAATTAGAATTTAACTAGTGCTATGATTCATCTTGATACGCTTGTCTTACATATTGAGTACATAGATGCATTATTACTGTATATTTAACGCTTGTACTTGTATTGCTGTTTTTGCTTTTGATTGCAACGGTGGATGCAGTTTGATTTGTGTTGTTGTTGTTGTTGCAACATAAAGTCTGTGAGCATTTAAGAGTTCTAGCACTGATTTATGCACAGTCGTACTATTTAGTTGGTTTTCACCCAGTATTTTGAACTCTTTCCCTGTAATAAATCAACTCTTCTGCACTCAGTGTTCGTGCAAACACACTGTCTGGTTAAAGTAAGCATGAGTCTGATAGCAGAGAGACAGACAACAGAGCTTCTGTCTATCAGCACAGAGCAACTCTTCCTCTCGCTCCGCTTCAGATTTCCCCTCGCGCTGAGATCAGAGACACAATACTTCATATTTACACTCTCAATTGTCTGCTTTTGAGCGAAACGCCTTCTTCTGCTCCTCTGTGTCCTGATAGTGTCGTTGTCTGCCGAACATCTGCCTCGTGACTCACACACAGTGTTTTCACAGATAGTGAGGGCTTGAACTTCTTACGGCTCCAGATCTCTGCTTTCCCACAACCCACTGGTGCGGCCCATTCTTCAGCAACACCAAAGACTGTTTATTTGTGATAAAACACCCACCTGAAACAAGATCAGAGAGAGAGAGCAGTCAGCCTACATAACACAGAGCTGTTTCAATCCCCACCTAGTCAGCAACACTTGAGACCCTGGAGCACAAAACCAGCCATAAGTGTACATTTTTTGAAATTGAGATTTATACATCATCTGAAAGCTGAATATATAAGCTTTCCATTGATGTATGGTTTGTTAGGATTTGTGAAAATCTGGAATCTTAGGGTGCAAAAAAATCTAAATATTGAGAAAATCACCTTTAAAGTTGTTCAAATGAAGTTCTTAGCAATGCATAATACTAATCAAAAATTAAGTTTTAATATGTTTACGGTAGGAAATCTACAAAATATCTTCATGGAACATGATCTTAATATCCTAATGATTTTTGTCATAAAAGAAAAATGTATAATTTTGACCCATACAATGTATTGTTGTCTATTGCTACAAATATACCTGTGTTACTGATGACTGCTTTTGTGCTCCAGGGACACATATGAGAGCTCACTACGCAAACAAACAAAAAAAAATTCCACAAAATAACATTGCTTTCTGAGATAACTCATATTGTAAAGCAGCATCGCTTCACGGCGATCCCAGAATGCATTGCAACAAGCTCGGACTAGTAGAGAAAAATGCTGATTAAAAAAACAGCTAAAACCAGCCTGTACTGTTTGGCTGGTCTTAGCTGGTTTAAGATGGTTTTCAGCTGGTTAGTCAGCTGGTCTCCCAGAACAGGTCAAAACCACCCTGTTAAACCAGCTGGAACCAGACTTGAAGACCAGCTAGAAGTGAACCAGTTGGTTTCTTCAGCAGGTATCAGCTCTAAATTATTCCATTCCATTTAAATGATGTATTTCACCCAATATTTTGTGTGCTAAGTATTTCTGAGTATCATATTGTTAGCTTATCAACATGCTAACACCAAGCTCAGCTGGAATCAACTGTGAGAGATAAACAGACGCTGCAGTGAACTGAGTGCATTTCTTTCATTCATTACTAAACACATAACAAAAGGATGCATTAAGTTCAAATCAACTGCACTGAAAAAATGATTCATTGAATTTACTACACATTTTTAAGGTAAGTGGTTGCAGTCAATTTATTTTAGCTACATTTAAATAAGCAAATTTAGTTAACTAACTTTCAACATTTAAAAAAAATATATATTTAAATGTAGCTGAAATAAATTTGCAACCACTTCCGTAAAAAAAAAAAAAATAGTATAATGTTTTTCAGTGTGTTTTACCCAGTTGCTGGGTTTTTAGTGTACTGTGTGTCTTTACTGTAATCAGCTGTGAGTGTTGCTGTCATGAACAGATGTTTGTGATGTTTGTGACGGTTACTTTGGGGCCGTTCAATGTGTGTGTGTGTTTTTGTATTCCACTTAACTGCGTTTCCATTGTTTCTGTGTAAACATGCACTAGCTGGATGTTTTTGACTACTGCGTTCACGTCTTGTGTCTCTCGCAGCATCTCGTGCATGACACAGCATGCTAAAAATATGGCGCTCAAGTAAAACTAAGTAAAAATGCATCTCTAGACCTTGTGTTTTTTCCATACCACTGCCCTGCGTCAACTTTACATGCTGTATTTTCCCACATTTTTTCCCGGATTTTTCCAAATTGCTTCAAATGTTCAGGTTTTGGCTCCCCCCGACCCCATTGACAGTCTCTCTACAGTCCTCATACATTATATGTACATGTATTTGCATCACTTTAACCGTTCTCTGTAGGCCCCGCCCTCTCGGAGGCTAAGATTGGTTGATTATGTTCAGGGGCGGCGCCAGAGAATGTTGAACGCAGGTGCTGGGGGGGGTGCTAGATCAATGACAGGGGGAGCTGGGCAATTAATAGTAAATATGATCAAAACAGGTTGTTAGTATTATAATTTTTTTATATGAATAATAAAATCGCCATATAGGCGCATTTCAAATGTTTATGAGGAATGTGGGAGTATTATCGCGCTTAGCCTACTGTATGACATGGGGGCGCGCACACAGTCATTTTTATTATTTTTTTTCCTGCTGAAAGAGCTTATACTCCCGTCATTGGATGTGCTTTCTGTCGTCTCATGCAGTCTCTGTGAATGGAGCGCGTCACAACAATGAACCAGCTCACAGACATAAATACATCTGCAGAAAGCTTGAAAACCAATTAAAATAAAAAACAAATCTTCTCTGATTATGTAGTCCGTATAGGTGCATTTCTCTATTAAAGGCACGTCCACTGTGGACATGGAGAGTCTGAGAAAGCACTAGTTTATTAATTAATAATTAAAATGTCTTCTTTTTCCCCGATGCATTCATAATCATTACTTTAGCCAGTGCTTTGCGGCAAGCTCAGTGTGCAGATACCTTTATGCGTGTGTTTGAGCGCAGAATAATACGCCTTAATGCCTATATTAAAGGATGGTTTAGTAGGTTATTATACTAATCAATTTAATATTAAACGTGCGACTAGTTGACTAGAAAAATCTTTAGTCGGGGCAGGCCTACTTGGCACAAGGAACCGATCCATTTTTAAAATAAAATGCTGACATTACGTGCGACTGCAAGTCACGTTGTATTGCATTGCAGTAGTTATGCATGTGTAATGAGTCAAATGTTTTTATTTTATTTTATTTTTTATGGGGGTGATATGGTTTTTCTTTGGGGTGCTGGAGCACCTGTTAGCTCCTCCCTAGTGCCGCCCATGATTATGTTCAATGCCTTCGCACTATTGGTCAAACCACTTTTCAGTCATTACCTGTAGCAAGTATGACAACAACAGGAAAACAAAGCCAGACATTTGAGGTAATTTAGAAATTTTTATTATAAATGATAAACTCTGGACATTTTTACTGGATGTGGATGAATCTAACAGCAGAAATAAACATGACAGCAGTAGTTTAGTCACTAGTAAGGCTGCATGATATACATGTGTTTGTGTGAATGAATGGAGTTTAACTCAAACACACTGGTGCTCGTCTCAATATATGAGGACATGAACTTCATCTCCAGAGTCACTTCAGCAGAAAAACTACCATCTTCACCACAACCCGCCAAAATAAAAGTTCAGTTTAAATTGAAGAAACTATGACAGAAATATATTACTACTGTATACTAAAATGCAATTCTCAAAGTAATAATAATAATATTTTAAAGCAATATCATACAAGCAAGATATTTTTTCATACATGTTTTAATATTAAACATACAGTTCTGTTGTGCAGCATCTTATTTGATAAAAATTAAAATGCTTTTTTTTCCAAATTAATTGTTATATTTTCATTTGATTACATTTTAAAAGATTGCTTGATTTTTTTAAGTTTCTATTTATTAATTTCATTAGACAAAATTTTTAATGATACATTTGTATTAAATCATAAAACACAGAATCCAGAAAAAAAAAGAAAAAAAAAAAGTAAAACACACAATTTGGGATAAAATAAAACTGATTTCATGAGGCCTTAAATTAAGGGTGGCTAATTAGTTTAATTAAGAACAAACAAGTTCTGTTCACTCTCAAGGTCTAACAAACATGTATTTCCTTCCCCATCAATGCTTAATGTTAAATATTGTGATAAATCTTGGTATTGTATGACATGGAATATACAGTATATATATATTATCATAATATTGTTGGCCACATCACCCAGCCCTACAGCCAGGCCAGGAAAAACACGACTTATATTCACTTTATTTAATTGCATAAATGTTTTCTGAGTGAAGGAGGAGCTTTTGGACTCAGAAAGAGCTAGAAAGTGTCTTTCATTCGTTCTCAAGGATGATGTAAAGGTCAAATCCTGCTCTTTTGTGAACACAAACCATCACTTTGAGTTGTATGGCTTTTCTAAAGAGGTTCACAGAAATAATCAAATCAAATCCAAACAAAGCTTTGGCTTCCGCTTTTAACCAAATGAATGATTTTTAAATGTTATCAGTATCAGGTCAATAATTTCAGCATCATAAACACAAGCTGAAGTGATCTCTGTAAACGCCGGACCTCCGCAGTAGGTGGGACGTGACTAAGGTGAGCGTAGATTTCAGTATACCTAAATATTTTATTGCACTCGAGGGAAATATTTTGTTTGCACGTATACAGGACGTAAACAGCAGTTATTTACTTGCAATACATCCAAAACTTCCAGCATCAAATATTTGCGACTGCTTCCTTTTGTACGTCTCTCTTCATGCTTTCTAAGGCCATAAACATCATCCACCCGTATGCAAACTTTGTGTTATGTTGAAATATTAATTGCGATCTGACACTTCTGAGCATTTGACCTGGCGTAGGTGGAAGCGTTTACGTTCACGTACTTGCATGTGTTTCAGGTCTTGAGTACACTATGAAGATCTACTCAAGAAGTCCACGTCTCTGGGTTTTGTTTGTGTTTGTTTGGAGCTGGTTAAACCACACATACAGCTGCTTCATTTGTGGCTTTGCAGAGTCAAAAAGACTTTTAAAGTCACGCTGTACACAGTCACGCTCTCATTACAGCTCTGTATTCCTCTAAATGGCCAACTATGAAGTCACAGAGGACTAGTAGACACATGTAACCCAGTGCCCTCAGTAACTTTATACTTCTGAAGTCTTTACTGTTGTTTAAAGCAAACATGATTTGTTTGGTAAAGGAATATCAATGTTGTTAAAATCTGAAGCCTGTTTACTTTTCTGCTGACTCTTCCTTATGGATAATGTTAGTCAGTGACCAAATAACTACTATTTTTAAGTAAATTTGTCATCTGGTCTGTGTTCTGTAATGTAATGCCCATTTATTTTCACAATATAATCACTTACAAAGGATAAAATCAAGTCCCACCCCATTTTGTGTTGAATGTCAAATATATATAACCCAGTTTCATTGGAAAAATGTGCTTGTGGTGATATTTTTGTGAAATGATATTATGTTGCGTTGTGCACGTTTAAACACTTTTAAAGTGAAATGTTCATTGAGTGGAGTTTCACTCAGAAATACTGTAAAATGGGTCGCCAACATCAGTTCACACATGAACAATAACTATAAAGATAATGATAACAATAGAGTTTTTAATTGCTCTAATTCTGTGAGTCGATAACAATATTGTTGGAATCAGTGCTATTTTAGTATCATTGAGAAACTGCTTAATTTCATTCATATTTTGATCAGTTTTGTTTATATTTTCTGTTTTTATTTCAATTTTATTTAAACTTGTAGTAATTTTTAGTCATTTTTTGTGTTTTTTATATATCTACAGTGTAGAGTTTTTATTAATTTTAATTTAGGTTTTAGTTTTAGTTATTTTAGCGCAAGTTAAACTGAATTAAAATGAAAAATAGCTGAAATAAAAAGTTTTTGTAACACTTATAAAGCCCTATATATTATGCATTATAAAGGTATTTATAATAGGATATTTTAATGCATTAAAGTTAAAATGCATTATAATATTTGAAGGTTTGTTTGTCGTGTTTTAATGCATTATTCTTTCTAAAAGTGTAACAATAAGTGTTATAACAATTTACAAATATTCACAACTCATTATAATGTGCATTACAAGGCATAATTCATTAATTAAAACTACTTTTATAATACATTATATATAAAGGCTTTAAATAAAGTGTTACCAAAGTTTTAATTTTATTTTATATTTTACTTTTTTATTTAATTTTATTTAATTTGTTTAGTTTAGTTTTTATTTTATTTTAAGTAAAGATTAAGTAAATGTTTTTATGTATTTATTTATTTTTATTGATTCAGATTTAGTTTATTAAACAGTTTTTATTACCCATTTTATTTGCCATACATTTTTGTTGTTGATAAAAACATTGACAGCCAATCAGAATCCACTTTAATGAACTTGAGTATTCAAAGCAGCAGACGACAAAACTACACTCTTATAATGAACAGAACGTTATCATCCATTAATGTGGACACTAATATAGTTATTGTCATCGTTATAGTTTTATGTATGGTTATGTTTAAAGTTCTTGCTGTGAACGGGCCTTAACTCCACAGTAAAGTTATGGAGAAGTTCTGTTATCTATTGTCAGTTGTGTAGAGATGAATGAAGCACAGCTCACACAGAAATCACGTTCAAACCAAGCCTGTGAATTTACGTCATCAACTTGAGATATCATGGAAAATCTTTTGCACTCATGCTAAATTCCCAATCATAGATTCCTATTGAAATGACAGGATTTGTCCCTCAGAAATCTTCCAGACAGCGGTTAATGTGACTGCACCTTAATAGCGTCTTCAACACTCTCCTGCAGCCATGCGTCCGTCAGGAGACGCTGGCTCAGAGTCATGCTTCATTTAGACACGGTTTAGTCCGACTCTGTGCTTTGTCTCGCGTCTCCACGCTCTTTTGTGTCTGAATCCAGACAGGGTGCCACCCTACACAGCACACAAAAGAGCTCTGGATTAGAGGAGATGAAGGAGTCATGAAACATCAGCGATCGCAGGATTTCTCCTGCAGAAATCAGCTTCATTTGTAGCACAGTTGGCACGTCACTTTATCTTCCACTGAGGAGAGTTTTAGTTCTGCATGAGCTCGTCCAGACAGCACAACTGTAAATGTTAATGATGTCTTGGAGTTTGAAGGAGACGGGTGAGATTTCAGCTCTAGTGAACAGATGTGCTCTTATGTTCATAATAGTGTGCGTAATATAGATCACATATCAAAGTGTTTTAAAGCTTTCTATATCATATTCAAGACTGGATCGCTGCGTTTAATCATATACACACTACCGGTCAAAAGTTTTTGAACATTAAAATTGTTTTTGTTTTTTTATAGTTATCTTCTGCTCACCAAGCCTGCATTTATTTGATCCAAAGTACATCAAAAACAGTACAATTTAGAATTTTTTATTTATTTCAAACAGCTGTTTTCTATGTGAATATGTGTTAAACTGTAATTTATTTCTGTGATCAAAGCTGTATTTTCAGCATCATTACTGCAGTCTTCAGTGTCACATGATCTTCAGAAATCATAATAATATGCTGATTTGCTGCTCAAGAAACATTTTTTATTATTATTATTATGTTGAAAACAGCTGAGAAGATTTTTTTCAGGTTTCTTTGATGGATAGAAAATTCAGAAGAACAGCATTTATCTGAAATAGAAATATTTAGTAACAATATAAATGTCTTTACTGTCACTTTTGATCAATGTTGCTAAATAAAAGTATTAATTTCTATAATTTATTTTCCCAAAAAATAAACAAATAAAAATACTCCAAGCTTTTGAATGGTATCATGTATAATGCTACAAAAGCTTTTTATTTCAGATAAACGCTGATCTTTGGATCTTTCTATTCATCAAAGAATCCTGAAAAAAAAATTACTCAGCTGTTTTTAAATATTGATAATAATAATAATAATGTTTCTTGAGCAGCATATTATTATGATTTCTGAAGATCATGTGACACTGAAGACTGCAGTAATGATGCTGAAAATACAGCTTTGATCACAGAAATAAATTACATTATAACAGATATTCACATAGAAAACAGTTATATTGAATAGTAAAACTATTTCACAATATTACTGCTTTTGCTGTATTTTGGATCAAATAAATGCAGGCTTGTTGAACAGAAGAAACTTCTTTAAAAAACAAATAAAAAAATCTTTTGACTGCACTGTAAAAAATCAAAAAGTTGAGAAAACTTAAAAGTTTATGGTAATCAGCTTCAGCAGATTTTTGAGTTTTCTCAACTTGTTTTTGTATAAACTTAAAACAACAAATTGAGAAAAGTCAAAAATCTGCTGAAGCTGGTTGCCTTCTCAACTTTGTATTTTTGACAGTGTGGTAGTGTATGATGCCATATTTCATTTCCAGGGAGAGTCATCATATACAGGGGGGTTTGAAATGGTCCGAAGCCAGTTTTATATTAAATACGCTCTGATCGCTCATGTGCTCCTTCTGGGCGTTGCTTTTTCTTCTCCTGCTGCATAGTAGGACTATTCATGGAGTTTTATCTTAAACGTTTCCTGTCTGTAATCTGACAGCTCACTCTCTGAAATACATTCATCTACCTGAAAGGACCTTTTGTGTAACACTGACGGAGCAGAAACTAACTCAGCCTGCTGTACATCACACCTCAGCATTGTGACCCGAGCCAAGCTCTTATCATTGCTCTATACTAATACAACCTTCCTTACCTCGACATCGTGGAGTTTATTTCAGCTTGTTTATAGTTTAAATGACTTTTTAATGTTAAAATATAACTTTCAGTACATTTACACTCAAATAAGGCTGTTTTAAATCCTTTATCAAATTTATCCATTCACTGATGTAATATATGTACATATACTTCATTTGCAAATATATTGTCATATGAAATAAAAACATATATGAAACCTGTATATCTATCCCATATATATATATATATGTTTATGTACGTATAAAGCATATTTGGACATGTACATGTATATCCATCCAAAAATCTGTCACTACATGTTGCTATTATATAGGTAAATATAAATATATTTAAAAAAAAAAAAATATATATATATATATATATATATTATATATTGGACATACATATAGTTACAGACATATAGCTACATGTTATACCATATAAAAATCATCATATACTGTAGATATTATTAACATGTATAGAAGTTTGACTATAGGAATATTATATATGTTATAAACTTACCTCTACTCAAAGAATGTATGTATGTGGAAAATTATAGGTAACATATTTGGCAATATCTCCCATGATATAGAACAATATTTGTAATTTATTACATTTCCTTGTGGGTATTTAGCAATTTCCATTCTTTGATAAAAGCATAATTTTCCTTAGCCATCACCAAAGTCCTTTTCACAAATACATAATTTACTTCAAAGTTCTTCGAACATGTTAACTTGACATGTAATAGCAGTGAAGATATTGTAAAAGCATTTTATAATTGCTTTATGCATGCAGTACAGACTACAGTATCATTTTTTTATTATTATTAATTTGTTGCACAGCAGGACTTGTGATTTATACAAAAAAATGGTGACTATTTTGAAACTTAAGTTATATTCAAAACCACTCCCCCATCTGCTATTGGTCAGAAATACGGAAGGCCCCGCCCCAAACTGACACCATTAGTTGAGTCACAGTTTCTGTGTCTGTAAAAAATAATATGTGACCCTGGAGCACAAAAGCAGTCATAAGTAACACAGATATATTTGTAGCAATAGCCAACAATACATTGTATGTGTCAAAATTATCAATTTTTCTTTTATGCCAAAAATCATTAGGATATTAAGTAAAGATCATGTTCCATGAAGATATTTAGTAAATTTCCTACCGTAAATATATCAAAACTTAATTTTTGATTAGTAATATGCATTGCTAAGAACTTAATTTCAACAACTTTAAAGATGATTTTCTCAATATTTAGATTTTTTTGCACCCTCAGATTCCAGATTTTCAAATAGTTGTATTTCAGCAAATATTGTCCTATCATAACAAACCATACATCAATGGAAATATTACTTATTCAGCTCTCAGATGATGTATACATCTCAATTTTGAAAAATTGACCCTTATGACTGGTTTTGTGCTCCAGGGTCACATATGATCAATAAGTCATGGCAACATGTTGCCCCCCCCCCCAATTACTTTAACTTATCAAAATAATTTAACCAGTTCAAATTCATTTTTAAAGTTATATAAGATTCAACTTGATATTTAAAGTCAGTTTAATATAATCTAATTTGAGATGACTTGTACAGCCGATCTGATTATACGTAAAAAATTAAGGCCGCAACTGGGAAATGTTTTAAACTGGAATATGATTCAATATTGTACCACTGAAAAATGGCAGATGCATTAACATTGCATGTCCTTTTGTTCTTATCTGTGACTGGCTTTTATATATTTACACTCTTAAAAATAAAGCTGCTTAAAGGGTTCTTCACAGCGATGCCATAAAAGAAGCATTTTTGGTTCCATAAAGAAGCATTCAGTCAAAGAACATCTCTTTCTTATCTTTTTATAATCTGAAGACCTTCTTTCACCACAAACAAGCTTCTTCAGATGTTAAAGGTTCTTTATGAAACCATTGAGACACAAAGGTGTCATCGTGAAGCAGCTTTATTATTAAGAGAGTAGCTGTGAACAGTGGAGCTGCGTGAGTGCTTTGCTGCAGTATATGGGACAGCTGCTGTGTTTGTGGGTGGTGTGAAGTGACGAGCGGACGCTGAAGGTTAACTATTGAGCGTGGTGCTCGCGGGCCGCTCTGAATGAAGCGTGAAAGCTTCATCTGCAGACAAAGCAAACACACTGAACCTTCACTGCTCGTGTGTGCTCGGACCAAACGCTCGCTTCTGATCTCAGCATCTCTCTATACACTGATGGATTTACAACATGAACATTACTTTCAATCAGTACTTTTGTCTTGTTTACCAGTAAAATATGTTAGCCTCAGTTATTAAAGTTAACTAAAAAAAATACATAACTTAAAACATGAAATAAAATAAATGTTAACTGAAATCAAATCACAAAAAAAATGAAATAAAATTAATATAATAAAATAAAATTCATGAAAACTATATACAAACAAAAATGACTAAAAAAGGCTAAAAATTTAAATTAAAATATATAAAAATCTATATATATATATATAAAAAAAATTAAATCTAACACTAAAATCACACTAATGTAAACATACTTAAAACAAGATAAATTGTGTATGAAATTAAGACTTATTTTTCACATAATATCTTGAATTAAATGAATATTTATTAGGAATTTTATTAATTTATTTCAGTTCACTGTTAGCACAACCATACTTTAAAGTTCATTATTCACTTATTCACATTATTAATTTCTGTCTGAATGGTTTCATAAAGAATCTTTAACATCTGAAGAAGCTGAAGAAGCTTGTTTGTGGTGAAAGAAGGTTCTTCAGATTATAAAAAGATAAGAAAGAGATGTTCTTTGACTGAATGCTTCTTTGTGGAACCAAAAATGCTTCTTTTATGGCATCGCTGTAAAGAATCTTAATTTTT
This sequence comes from Aspiorhynchus laticeps, assembly GCA_023376895.1. Lineage (NCBI taxonomy): Eukaryota > Metazoa > Chordata > Actinopteri > Cypriniformes > Cyprinidae > Aspiorhynchus > Aspiorhynchus laticeps. Next base: position 15,300,098 of record CM041807.1, read on the forward strand.
CATATTTATTTTTCACCAATTATTTGTATTCATGAATGAATGTCCCAGTATTGTTTCTCATCTGCGCTCTCGTTATGGTTTCTCATAAATGCGATGACTCAGGCTGTTTAATCGAGTCATACGCTCTATGATATAACATCACGAGCGAGATCCGTCCTCCAGCGAACGACTGATGACAGAAATCACGCTGACAGATCTGTTATTTGTGGCAACACAGCAAAGAGAGTTTACTTTATATTTCAGATGAAAGTTATCCATCACATTATGATCAGTCAAAACCCAAAACCATCAATGGTACTTGAGCCAGAGCTGGTTTAATATTCAATCCAGATTACTCAAAAGCAATGAGGCTCATAAAGCGGTTTAATAAGCTGTAGACGTGCTATTGGCGTAAGCATGCTAGAATTTTACCGTAAACTCTGATGATGGACATTAAAACAGCATAGGCCTGTTTATTATCTCTCACTAAACATCTCAGAGGTTAAAGAGCTTTTATTTGACGTTTTTGTCAATTATGTCTACATTTTATTATGAGTGTGTGAGTGTGAGTGTGAGTGTGAGTGTGAGTGTGAGTGTGAGTGTGTGTGTGTGTGTGTGTGTGTGTGTGTGTGTGAGTGTGTGTGTGTGTGTGTGTCTGTGTGTGTGTGTGTGTGTGTGTGTGTGTGTGTGTGTGTGTGTGTGTGTGTGTGTGTGTGTGTGTGTGTGTGTGTGTGTGTGTGTGTGTGTGTGTGTGTGTGTGTGTGTGTGTGTGTGTGTGTGTGTGAGTGTGTGTGTGTGTGTGTGTGTGTGTGTCTCTGTGTGTGTGTGTGTGTCTCTGTGTGTGTGTGTGTGTGTGTGTGTGTCTCTGTGTGTGTGTGTGTGTGTGTGTGTGTGTGTGTGTGAGTGTGTGTGTGTGTGTCTCTGTGTGTGTGTGTGTGTGTGTGTGTGTGTGTGTGTGTGTGTGTGTGTGAGTGTGTGTGTGTGTGTCTCTGTGTGTGTGTGTGTGTGTGTGTGTGTGTGTGTGTGTGTGTGTGTGTGTGTGTGTGTGTGAATCAGCGAGGGAACATGGTTTTGATGCAGACGCACCTCTCTATTTCTGCCTGTGGTTTTTCTGTCCTCTCAAACACTCATAAATTCCCCAGCATCAATGAACTGACACATTTATGCCCGACATTAATGTTTAGTTCTAATATAAAATTTGGTATTTTGAGTATTTTTTTGTATATTTTTGTGAACTTTGGTATTATTTCAATGTCAACATCAGTGTTATTTAGGTTGGGTGTAAAAGTCTTTGCCAGGAATGCTGGGACATTTAATTCCAACAGCTAACCAAATAAAACGCTTATGCCAGATCCCAGCATGTATTCATATTTTCATTCACCACGCTTAACATTAGAACACTGTGAACAGAATACAGGGAAACAGTTTACATGAAACCAGTCAATGCTTTCTAAATGCCTTTGTGCGTTATAAAGGTATCCATAATGCCTGCAGGGTGTACTTCAGTATATTTCATAAAAGAAACCACAGTTATAAAACATTTGGTAACACTTTATTTCGATAGTCCACTTTAGACATTCTACTAACAGTAAGTAACTACATGTCAACTAGCAGTCATTAGAGTATTAGTAGACTGTCTGCTTAATATCTGCTAACACTTTATTTTGATGAGTCTACAACATACAACATACTGACTATAAGAAACTTTACAAGTATATGTCAACTTATTCTACTAACCCTAAACCTACCCTACTGAGAGTTAGTAGACATGTAGTTACAAAGTTACTTATAGTTAGTAGAATGTCTAAAGTGGACTATCAAAATAAAGTGTTACCAAATGTTTTTTACATGGCTTAATACTTGATTCTGATTGGACAGTCTCAGCATTCAGCCATCACATGTTCCCTAATAGTTTACAGCAGTCGAAAATCTCAGGAATTAATTTTTAACGATAACCTATAAACCGTTACAGACAGACCTACTGTAAGCCCCAACGTTGTTCATTGATGGTATATGCTTCTGTTGAGGCCATCAGTCGGCATTATTTCAATTTTTTTATATAATCATGTTCAACGGCAGAATTCCTGGTGAAAGACTACATTACCCATGATTCTGCAGAGAAATCTCCACCAATCAGAGTCTTGAGCTGCAAACTGTGCTAAAGGAACTCTTCAGCTCTGTTACTTAAATATTTCTATGCGTAATATGCATATTTTGAAATAAATGCAAAACATATTGTTTCTACACTGCTAAATAAATAAATAATAATAATAATAGTAATACATAAAACAAAACAAAAAATAAAATGCAATTCAATTAAATTATATAAAAAAAACTGTTGTTTTTACTTAAACAACAAAAACAACAACAAAAAAAACTGGCAGCTGTGGTTGCCAGAATAATTATGTAAAAAGACAGCAAAAATAAAAATAAAAAATATTTACAAAACAATCTGTAAATGTTACAGTTAAAAACTGTAATTTACAAATAAAATAAAATACATTTTAAACACAGTGAAATGTCCAGAAATTGTTTTTCACTGTAAATTGATGACTTGTTCTTTTTCACTTCCACAAACTTCACTTTTAACAGTATTTTACTGTAAAATTACATGAAATGTCTCATTAGATCTATTACAGTTTTTCTCTGTATAAATTAAAGGACATTTAACAATTTTTACATCAATTATTTATAATTTGTACATCATTTTTAATTGAATTATGTCATTTGCATCATGGGATTGTAATTGTATCCATCACTACCTTTTTTCAAATCAAATCAAAGTTTGTAATGTTGTGATCCACTAGTTGGTTGGTTTGGTTTAAGGGTTCTAATCCCATTTTATACAACTTTTTAAGAAGTTGTATATATATATATAAGGCAAATAAAAAGTGGCTCTCCTAACCAGATCTGTCCTGATAGTTTGCACTGTCCTCCACAAACTGACCGAACACAAGCTCTGTAGATGTGTGTCAGGCTGGACTCATGATCAGATGGTTAGTGGTTTGTCTGCTGTTTGGGATATTTTCATTTCTAGCTGTAAACTTGCTGAGTGACTCATTAAATCAAAGGTCTCAGCGGTCTGGAGATGTTCTCAAACATTGTTTTAGCACAGAAGCCCACATGAGTGCCGCGACTCTGACTCACATCGACTGAACGGCACCAAACGGGTTTACAACACATTTAACTATATTTGACATCCAGAATGCAAATTGAAACATATTTTGAATTGTGCATTTGAAGCATTAATCACAGATGTTGCTCGAGTCATATTCAACAAAGATGATCTCCTCTGTTTATTTGAAATCATACATACTACTATATGTAATATTTCCACGCAGCTATTACTTGCAGAAAAACACAATGTTCTTCATGAGAAATCAAGAGCAAACAGCCCTTTTCAAACAGAATTTGGTCTAGAAATTAAATGAATGCAACTAAATAATCTGGGTAATAATAATAAAGCAAGAAGTATTTGTTTCTGCCATCGAATGGAGAATGATCTCTCATTCACGTGTGCTAACAGATAGCCGTGCATTGAAACGAAAGAGTGTTAAATCAACAGTTTCAGAGCGTTTTTTCTCGTTTGAGAGGAAGATGAAGATGTTCACATTCATGAGCAGTTTGTTAAACTAACACACAAACTCACACGGAGAGAAACAATAGTACTTGATTACAGGCATTTATTTGAAGTTCTGTCTCATTTAACTCGATCTGTTCATGATGAAAGAGCTCAATGAAGTTCATTTCAGCTGCCGTCACAGTTTTGAGTTGCTAGGAGAATTTTGGTTTGGAAAAAAATCACTTTAGGAGTGTCAGGTTAAAACACTTACATGTACAATATAGTACATTGTATAATTTATAATTAAATATAATTATTTATTGTATAATGTTGTATAATGTAATGTATAATGTAATGTACCTGACACCCCTAAAGTATCACATTTTGTTTCAAGACAATTTTTTTTTAATAGCAAATCATTGTTTTTGCATAATATTTTAACATATCGATAAAAATGTAAATTGTTAATTTATATTAGTGCTGTCAAATGATTAATCGCATACAAAATAAAAGTTTTTATTTACATAATATATATGTGTGTACTGTGCATATTTATTATGTATATACAAATACACACATGCATGTATATATTTAAGAAAAATATGTTATGTTTATATATTAAATATATTTATATATAATATACATTTTATGAATATAAATAAATGCATATAAATACATGTACATATTTTCAAAATATGTACTCTATGTGTGTGTATTTATATATACATAATAAATATACACAGTACACACATTATGTAAACATTTTTTTTTATTTAGGATGCGATTAATCATTTGACAGCACTAATTTATATTTAATTATAAACATTACATTTTTATTTAATTATATTTTTTTGTCATTTTATTTATTTATTTATTTATTGATGCAGTAGACAAACTTGAAACAAAGAGGCAAAACTAACTAATTTGAAGCTTTTAACTTATTCCTTTTTTTCTGAGCTGTTATTATGTCTGGTGCTTTTATGATTTATTGATTTATTCATTAAATTACTTTTGGTATCTCTGATATTGAATAGCAGTTTTGTATGTGTGTGTGTGTGTGTATATATATATATATATATATATAGTCAGTATTATTTAGTTATATATAGTTTTTGTATAATATTTATTATTTAAATATTATTAAATATTTTATTTTAGATGCATTACATTTTTTTTGTTGACAACCGTGGGGAAAATGGGCAAAACTCACAATAAGCTTACTTTAATATGCATCTCTTTTCTGAGATTTTAACCTTTACTGCATTATGCCTGATGCTTTATTGATGTATTGATTGAATTTGTCATAATTTAGGTTTTGAAATCTATTTTGTTGATAAACTAATTGTGTTGTCCACATAAGTTTTATTCTCTATATCTCAGTAGTTTGAAACACTGCTGCTGTATCATGACATTTATTACCAAACAATATTATGTGTTTTAGAAGACCTAGATAAGATCATTCAATCCCAGCATGCTCTAGTGCTCTAGTAATAACCTCAGGCTCGTCAGAGAGATGACGCTCTGTGCAAACGAGCAGATAAAACACGTCTCGCCTCACATTCATGCTTACTGTACACACGGCTAATGAGCGCAGCAAGGAAAATAAACCTTACTTCATTTGGGGCCGGTGTGTTTGTGATGGCCAGCAGCCCATCGCTTCGACTCTAAACGCTCAGTGTGTCCCAAAGCCTGGGATGATGAAGGTGTGAAGCTGGCGTCGGGGAAGTGTTAATGAACAGCTAATCCTGCTAATGCCACAAACTGAGACTCCATTCAGATCTCCAGCATCAGACAATACAGCGATCGATGGACGCTCTGGACACAGTCACGAAATCTAAAACTGACAATATTTGTGCTGAAAATCCCTCACTCCACCACAAAAAACATATCGAGAAGATGTTAGCACAGCCACCAACAGCAAAACCAGCCTCGGACAAAACAGCTGCCTCTCGTTTCTGATACATGATGTGTTTTTAAGAGAAACATAAACAGTTATTAGTGCATGTTTTTTCATTTTTTCCTGTAAGGTTCTGTTTTAAGCACATGCTCAGATAAATCTATCCATCTATCTATCTAGCATTATCAAATAATTTAGTGATTGAGAATATTAATAAATATACACTAACATTTAAAAGTTTGAGATCAGTAAGATTTGTAAGTGTTTCTGAAAAAAGTATTTTCTGCTCACCAAGGCTGTGTTTATTTGATCAAAAATACTGTAAAAATTGTATAATTTTTTACAATGTATAACAGCTGTTTTCTATGTGAATATGTGTTAAACTGTAATTTATTTCTGTGATCAAAGCTGTATTTTCAGCATCATTACTGCAGTCTTCAGTGTCACATGATCTTCAGAAATCATAATAATATGCTGCTCAAGAAACATTTATGATTATTATCAATGTTGAAAACAGTCGTGCTGCACAATATTTTTGTGGAAACTGTGATGCATTTTATTTTTCAGGATTCACAGATGAATAGAAAGTTCAAAAGAACAGCATTTATTTGAAATAGAAATATTTTGTAACATTATAAATCAATTTTGATCAATTTAATGCATCCTTGATTAATAAAAGTATTGATTTCTTTCAGATATTCAGTATATATACTTATTTGTCCAGGGAAATGTGCTTAATTATTGCAAAAAATAATGTCACAAGGCATAAAATCTTAATGGTCCTAAAAAGGCTTTATTTTTTTTCATGCAACATATGATTTCTTGTATTGCTTCTTGATTTTTGGGGTGAAATGTCATTTTTCATGAGGTTCATCCAGTCATGTGTAGTCGATGAAAGGCATTATGATCATTAAAATCAAACAGTTCTTTCATGGGATCTTGAGATGATCGTTCAAGGGTCGAATCTCTTTGGTTTGTGTTGTTTTTCTTGCGGTCAGGTTTGGTCCAGGAGGGAATAGAGAAGAGGTTACACTGTACAGTAAAAACATGTTTAATTTCCAGATGTGGAAAAGCCAGGATGTGGCTTCAAATGAGACAAACCAAAGCAAATTGTCCTTCCTTAGCTCATTTTGCATTAGCGCTGCACAATTTGTCAGAGAAAACAAGGCTGATGGTTTGGAGGAACTGGACGGCTCACAGCGCACACGTCTTCAAAGAGACCAAAGAAACGATGCAAAAACATCAAGATCTGGTGGGATGGAGTCCAGCGCTCTCGTAGTCACACTGATGAAAGAGATACGCTTGATTTAATTAAGACTAATTTAGTGTTCCTAACAGGGCAGCTCCACACGATTAATAAAGCAAGCATATGTTTCAGCAACTGACTGAACATTTCCCAGCAATATGATGTTTAATCTTCTCATTACGCTATAATCTGTAATAAACGCATGAGACGTCAGTCAACATTGATCTGCAGAGAAGAGTCTGGTCCAGCAGATGCAAAGATTCGGACTCGCTGTCTTTCAGTGTATAATTATTATAAATTATCAGAGGTTTTAAGAGATTTTAGACGTAATGTTGGGTTTGTTCAGCTCAATGTAAATCAGCTCACGTGATCCAATCAGTGTGATTTAGTACATATTAATGATTCATGATTCATTCTCCAAAACTGTTTTAAAAATGTTCTTTTATTTTTAAAATTTACTTTTAACTTATACACATTTCAACATTTTTATGTGCAATGGCTCCATCAGTTAGTTTTGGCTTTTTTATTACTTTACTTTACGTTACTTTACGTTACTTTACGTTACTTTACTTTACGTTACTTTACTTTACTTTACGTTACGTTACGTTACTTTACTTTACTTTACTTTACGTTACTTTACATTACTTTACGTTACTTTACGTTGCGTTACGTTACTTTACGTTGCGTTACGTTACGTTACTTTACGTTACGTTACGTTACGTTACGTTACGTTACGTTACGTTACTTTACTTTACTTTACTTTACTTTACTTTACTTTACTTTACTTTACGTTACGTTACGTTACTTTACTTTACGTTACTTTACTTTTATTTAAATTTTACTTCCATCCATTAATTCTCCAAACTGCTTTTAAAATGTTAGTTTATTTTTTAAATTAATTTTTAATGTATATTTTTTTTTTAAATATATAAAATTATATATTATATATCTCTCTATATATATTCTCTCTCTGTCTCTCTCTCTCTCTCTCTCTCTATATATATATAACCTCTCTATATTTATATAAAGAGGGAGAAAGTTAGTATTTTATTTATTTATTTATTTATATTTAGGAATTACTTTTATAAAACTGTACTTTTACTATACTTTAAAAGTGGATCATACACTTTTATGTGCAATGACTCCATAATTTAGTGTTTTTATTTTTATTTTATTTTATTCCCTCCATCCATTTATTCTCCATCAGCATTATTTTGATATTTAGGCTCCACAAAAATGAGTACATTTCCGTGCATTAGATATAAAAATATCACACGAAGTGGCATCTCCAAAAGAGTTTTTTCAAGCTATGTTAATTCCTTTATTTCACTCACTTGAAGCAGACAGTTCATTGAATGGTAAAGTGTGATATTTGAGAGCTCTTGGTGCCGGGCTGCAGGTCATTGATTGATCTGTATGACAGGATTCATGTTCATATCACAGTCCTTTAATGAATGAAGAGCGTTCTCTTTAATTAAAGACTCGAGCGTCTGATTTATGTGCTGTTATCACAGTCTGGAGACAGAAGACAAACACGCTCATCATCTTCTCCTGTTCTTCTGTATTTCACAGCATGTTTGTTCCGGTACAACTGGCTGTCCTTCGTCTACCTCATCTTCCTCTTACTCATCCCTCTCTTCGCCGAGCCCACGAAGACAACGATGAAGGGTGAGTCTCTGAGACCCTTCAGCGGTTTGATGCTCTGGATGTTCCTCGTGTAATGACTTGCTTTCACGAGTTGTCTGTATAAGTGTGTGATTTCTGACGCAGGACTGGAATTGCTCAAGTAATCCAAGCAGGTTCCCAAACACTTTTTTCTAGATATCATTTTCTCTTATTTGAAATGGTTACTGTTACACTTTGACAGAATATTTTCCCGACTCAGAACCAAGAAACGAGATCTTACCTGCTGTAGATATTGTAGGATATTGTAGGTATTCAGATCAGTGGATGACAAATATAGGTTTTGAATTAAGTAAATTAAAATTAAATTTAGAATTTATACCAGTGTTACATGAACTAAAACTAAAACCATAAAAAAGACACTTTCATTACCTGAAATAAAATAAATCTTAGCTGAAATAATATATATATAAATTATTATATTTATTTGTTAATATTTATTTTATTTCAGCTAGTTGTCAAGACAAAATTTCTTATTTTTATGTAGTTTAAGCTGAAGTACTAAATCTAAATAAATAAACTCAAAACTGAAACTTAATAAAAAGCTATATACACATATTAAAAAAACAATGCAAAATAAATAAATCATAAAAACACATCAAAATGACAAAAAAAAAATTAAAATAAATGAAAACAGAAGCTCTAAAAGTAAAATCTAATTTTAAATATTAGCAAAATAGTATAGCAATAATACTAAAATAACACAAATTTTTCATACAATTTGTTATATTTTTATGTAATTACAATAGATAACTTAGTAAATTTTGATATGATCATTCAGTTTAGGCATTTTAATAAATAAATACATTGTTGACAAATTATAGATTAATAACACATGACCTTGCTCTTTTAAAACATTATTTATTTATTCATGTATCTGTGTATTTATTTGTTATTATTATTATTAATAATTATTATTATTATTATTTAAGGTGGAAATGTTATAACAAACAGGGTTGAAGAACAGGTGCAAGGACAAAAACAAAAAAAAGTTATTTAAAACAATTGAAAATTTTGATTGTGTCAACAAAAACAAAATTGTATTATTTGTGTTTTTGTTTTTTACTGTATATTGAAATATAATATTCATGAATAGGTGGAATTGGCTAAACAAACATTTAAAAATAAAATTACAGTTTTATATTGAAAGTTTTTTTACTGTCGTGAAATTTCACATTTTAAGAAAAAACAACAATAAATAATATATCAAAGTTTTATTTTATTTTATTTTTTATTTAAATGTGTATTAGGTCAATGGACACACACAGGATGGCTCAGTTTCTTCTCAGTTTATCTTTAATAAATGACACACTTCAAAGTACTTGCCAAACTTTCTTAGTAACAGTCAAAGCCACAGTTCACATCATTGCTGTAGGAATTACAGACGAATCTGAGTTATTAATTACAGCTTTAAAGGGACAGTCTTAGAAATTCTGTCATAATTTACTCACCCTCAAGTAGATCCAAACCTGTATGAATGTGTTTATTCTGCTGAACACAAAAGAAGATATTCTGAAGAAAGTTTGTAATCAGGCTGTTTTGGGGCACCATTGACTTCCATAGTAGGAAAAAAAAAAATAATATGATCCAGAACTGCTCTGTTTCCCTCATTCTTCAGAATATCTTCCTTTGTGTTCAGAACAAACACATTCATACAGGTTTGGATCTACTTGAGGGTGAGTAGATGATGACAGAATGTTCATTTTTGGGTGAACTATCCCTTTAAGACCTCAGGCTGAATATCATGAGTAATATACAGTGTGTTTGAGAGGACGTTTGTGTGATTCCTCCAGAATGAGTCCCATCTGATCTCAGCTACACACGCTGTTATAAAAGTGTGTGTGTTGTTGGTTTATTCAGAAACATCTGTGTTGCTGCTAGTTCTGTGAGTTTTGACGTTTAAAGAGGCTCTGCACTGAATGCTGTTCTGTGTATCTGGAGGCTGATGGATTGTTTTTATCAGAGGTTTGCTGGAGATCCTCAGCTACTGGCGGTGTCAGCTTCACCGAGGGAGGAATGAAGCTCTGCTGATTTCCCAGCATTCCTGTGTGTCATCGGTTCATAAGTTCAGCTCGTGCCTCATCAGATTCAACATATGAGCCTCTAGCGGTCAACTAGCCTAACCAGAGCCAAATATCTCTCTGATATCACACTTATCACCTAGATTGATAGAGAATGAGGTTAAATGGAGACAAACTGAGATTTTTGTTCTCATGAGGAAAAGACCATAATAAACTAACACCAAGAGTCTGAAGAGTTTCATGAGAAACCTCAATAATGTCTGAGCTCTGATTTAAACACACCAACATCTGAAATGAGATGATATTCAAATTTAGATTTAAACATTTTGAATAATCAAATGATATGAGCTGCAGTATGTGATTTACTTCAGTTTCAGAGCTCTTTTACTGTATGTCAGCAATTATGTTTTTGTTGTTGTTGTTGTTGTTTTGATACACTACTGTTCAAAAGTTAGTGATTGGTAAGAATTTTTTTTTTTTGGTCAGAAAGAAATCTCTTTTGCTCACCAAGCCTGTATTTATTTGATCAAAAATACAGTAACATTTGTGAAATATTATTACACTTTAAGATAAGATTAACTTTATTGTCCCCCAAGAGGGACATTCTTTTCCACAGCACTGCACTTATTTGACACACACAACACAACAGACAGTACAATTATATTATATATACACAAAAGACAAACAAACAAAAAAAATGGTTAAGATAACCTCAGCGATGTCTATTGTTGAGATATGTGATGGCTGAAGGAATCAGGCTTCTTCCAAAGCGGGCTCTCCTACACCTCATAGCCCTACACCTGCGCCCTGAGGACAGTGGGGCTCAACACTCATTAAGTGGATGTGTGGAGTCCTGTTCTATTCAAATTGCAATGCGTGTAATAGCTCTGTTATTGACTTCTGTGAGGTTGGGTGTTGAAAGACCTATAACTTTTGCAGCAATATTGGACACCTTTGTAATTTGGTCCGGTTTTTTAACAGAAAGCATATTGTAAAAACAAGAAGAACAATACAATAGAATTGACAGATTAATGCTTTGATAAAGTAGCAATAATAATTTAAAACAGCTGTTTTCTATGTGAATATGTGTTAAAATGTAATTTATTTCTGTGTTCAAATCTGTATTTTCAGCATCATTACTGCAGTCTTCAGTGTCACATGATCTTCAGAAATCATAATAATATGCTGATTTGCTGCTCAAGAAACATTTCTGATTATTATCAATGTTGAAAACAGTTGTGCTGCACAATATTTTTGTGGAAACCGATGCATTTTATCTTTTCAGGATTATTTTATTAATTTAGGCAGTTTTTTAGCCTTTCATTTGGATGAATTAGTCATTGCACTCTACATTGAAAGTTGTTTTGAATAAATGCATATGCTTTTGAACTAAAGTTTATTGACCATTTACAAAAAAGCTAAAAGGCCTTGACTAAATATCCCGTCCTAGAAAAATGTCAAAACAGGAAAGGCAGCGGTTCTTTCGTAGGTGTTTAGTTCTCCTGAACTATGAAAGAGTGACCTGTGAGCGATAAAAACTTCCTCTGAAAGGATGTTTCACTGCTTGATAAAACAGTCTCGCCAGAACAACAACACCAGAGCCTTGAATCACTGGGTTCATGAGTTGCTTTGGACCAAACTCCTACTTTAGGTTGAGATGTTTGCTTAAAGGAATAGTTCACCCAAAGAAGAACGTTTGCTGAAAAATCTACTCACCCTCCAAGATTAGGATGAGTTTGTTTCTTCATCAGGTTTGGAGAAATGTGTCTCTGCATCAGTGTCTCAGCAATGGATGCTCTGCAGTGAATGGGTGCCGTCAGAATGAGAGCTGATAAAAACATCACAATAATCCACAGCACTCCAGTCCATCAGTTAACATCTGGAGAAGACAAAAGCTGAAACAAATCCAGCATTAAGATGTTTTTAACTAAAATACGTGTCCATAATCCATAATAACTCCTCCAGTGAAAAAGTGCATCTGCTGTTGTCTCTCACATCAAAATCCAGCCACATATTTGTTTAGAGCTGTTTTGTCTTGTAAACGCTGCTTGATCTGATGCAGATTTCTCTCCTGATTCAGACCAGACCACTTTTTCAGTGGAAGAAGCGTTATTATGGACTATTTTAGTTAAATTGTGATTATTGTGATGTTTTTATCAGCTGTTTGGACTCTCATTCTGACGGCACCCATTCACTGCAGAGCATCCATTGATGAGACACTGATGCAGAGACACATTTCTCCAAATCTGATGAAGAAACAAACTCATCCTAATCTTGTATGACCTGAGGGTGAGCACATTTCCAGCTAATTTTCATTGTTGGTTGAACTATTCCTTTAAACCACAGAATGAGATCATCTGCAAGAGTGAAATGAGTCTGGTTTGATCAGAATCCTCTGGAAATGACTCCCTTATGGAGTGGTGATAATGCTATAGTATTATCCGTTTGCAGTAATGCTCAGTCAAAGAGGGTGTTTTTGACAAGCCTTTGCAAACTGCTCTCATTTATCAGCAGAAGCTGGTGGATGGTGTTTGTTTATACAGAGGGAGTGACCGGAGAAGCACCTGGGGTGTCTGACTCTCATCTGTGAGGCTTGCAGAGGCTTGTCGTGCTCGTCTGAGGAGATTCCAGCCGCAGGCCGTGAAATCAGCATCTGTAACTGAGCAGAGATGAGCTCTGAACCCGAGGGAGAGATGACCTGCCTGATCTTTACACACTCTTTTGATCCTTTATTAGCGCTGCTTGCTTAAAGGGATAGGTCACTTTGAAATTAAAATTTGGTATCTATCAGCTTACCCCAAGGGCATCCAAGATGTAGGTGTCTTTTTTCTTCAGTAGATCCAATTTTGATGTTTTTAGGTCAAACCGTTCTAGTCTGTCAGTCATATAATGGCAGGTATAGGTCACTGTCTCTATAAGAGGTAAAAACAACATGCACAGAGAAATCCAAATTAAACAATTCCCCATCATAACTACACATTGATGGCCTAAGACACGAAACGAGCGGTTTGTGTGAGAAAACGAACAGTATTTATATCGTTTTTTACCTCTTGTACACAACCATGTCCAAGTGATCTGAGTGCGCTCACATCCGGTGTGTGACGTGTGTGTGCGTGCGCTCTGGCTCACGCTGCATTCACACGGGGCGTCGGCGTCAACGCTTGACGGAGGGCGTGTCTGAAGTGTGGTTAAACAAGCATTGCTGTTATTATTGCTCATACTTATCTTTCTCATGCCCTTCAACCGTTTTTGTAACGGACATGAATCATAATGATCAGACTGAGATTTTCACCTGGATGACAATAAAACTGGCAAAAAAATCCAGATGACTGACATTTACAGACATCCAGAGCCTATATTTACACAAATAGGCTCTTAAATTGATAAATTATATTATATTATTATTATAAAATTAGATCAAAAAGGAAAGAATATTTTATTAAATAAGTGACTAGATTTGGGGTCTCATTTGGTGTTATTTTAGTATCATTGAGATAGTATTGTAATTTTTATTAATACTTAGAATTTTTTATTAATACACTTTTAGTAGTTTCGTTTATTTATTTATTTGTCATTTACAGTTTTTTTACAGTATTTTTTTAACTCATTTTTAAAACTACAACTTTTTATATTATATTTTTCATTTTTTATTTTAGTACATCAAATTAACCTAAATAAAATTAGAAAAGTTTATGATTTTTTTTTTTATGGTTTTACAACTTAAAACGTTCTTATGACTTTATAATGTTATTCTCATAATATTACAAATTATTTAGATTTTATTCTCAAACTTGCATTACTTAAATCTCATAATGTTGTGATTTACTCTTAAAACTATGACTTTTGTACAAAATGTATTTATGCATTTTTTATTATTATTGTTATTTTATTATTATTGAGTTTTCCATGAGCACTTATTCTTACAACTAATAATGTACATTAACAGTGAACATTTAATTGTTTTTTTAATCACTATGTTAAACATTTGTTTTTTGGTAATCATGTAATGCATTTAAAGTGTCACTAAATTTGTCCATGCAGAATTTGTCTTCTAAAAGTGTCATGAAAGACTCGACAAACATTTGAGTCATTGCTGTTCCACATATGGAGCTGATTTAAGGACAGCTGGCCGATGGCTGAGGGTCACGGGTTCAGACAGATGAAGATGTTTCCCATCTGTGCTGCTGATTGTTAGCCCCCTGCACGCTTCCGGCATCATGACATGATTCTCAGTCTGTTATCCATCATATAATAGAGACAAAAAATTACAGTATTTGCATGTGAGAGTGACCTAGAAACATTGAGTAATAAACAAAAATACAGTAGGATGTATGCCCAAAAATTAAGGGTGTTGTTTGACACCACATTAAAAGTTTGGAAACTGTATATAAACACCAAGACTGCATTTATTTGATAAAAAATACATAAAAACAATACAATTCGTGAAATATTATTACAATCTAAAACAGCAGCTGTTTTCTATGTGAATATGTGTTAAACTGTAATTTATTTCTGTGATGCGCAGCTGTATTTTCAGCATCATTACTGCAGTCTTCAGTGTCACATGATCTTCAGAAATCATAATAATATGCTGCTCAAGAAACATTTCTGATTATTATCAATGTTGAAAACAGCTGTGCTGCACAATATTTTTGTGGAAACTGTGATGCATTTTATTTTTCAGGATTCACAGATGAATAGAAAGTTCAAAAGAACAGCAGTTATTTGAAAAAAATATTTTGTTACATTATAAATGTATTTACTTGGCACTTTTGATCAATATATTGCATCCTTGCCAATTTAAAATATTAATTTCTTTAAAAAACAAACAAAAAACTAGTCTTACTGACCCCAAACTGTAGTGTATGTTCATATTTTTACAGTTTCTAGTCTTTGTTTTAACACTATTTCTTTATTAATCTCAGACTTAATGTTTTTTTCCTCACAAAGAGTTTTATCATTTGCTTTGAGTCTTTTAAATAAAAACTGAACATTTCAAAGTTATTGATTTAATTTATTTTTGGAAAAGTTACTCTTGACTAATACATATTGATCCAAACAAACAGAGTTTGAGTGCTTTAGAAACTCCTCTAAAGTGTCTCCGCTCATAACCCTGGTGTTGTAGTGGTCCTTCAGAGGTCATCTGCTCTGATGTCTTGAGCTGTATATATATGGTGTATGTAGTCTGACAGTGGTTCAGTGAGGAGGTTTGTTGAGTCAAACCTGAGCATCATTACAGCCAGATGCTGCTATTAATTACAGGCCTTTACCTGTCTCTATCCTGGACTGGTGTAAGGTGATGATATGTGTTTGGGCAGATCTCAGCTGAGGATCACTGCAGGACTCATGAAGCCCGAGCTGGATTTGAACACGTGAGAGTTTCTTTAGCACAGTTTACTGCAGCTCTTTATCTGCAATTATCTGTAACTCCGCCATGCATTATAATTAATTCATACTGGAATATGTGAAATATGTGGAAGCCGGTTTCCTCCACAGGATAAATAACATTTAATTGCAACTTTTTATCTCACAATTCTGACTTTTTTCTCAGAATTGTGAGATATAAAGTCAGAAATGCAAGTTATTAACTCAGAATTGTGATATAAACTCAGAACTCTTAGAAAAAGGTCAGATGAGAAATACACACAATTGTGAGGAAAAAGTCAGAATTGTGATAAAAAGAAGTCACGATTAGGCTAACTTTTTTTTTTTTTTATTCCATGGTGAAAAAAAAACCTGAATATCAACTATTATGAAAAAAAAGTTTGTTTTGCCGTACTGTTTTTCTGTCTTTATTTATTTTCTGAGTTTTTTCTGAGTTTATTTCTCAAAATTCTGAGGGAAAAAGTATCAAAACCATGAATAAAAACTAACTTTTCTTTCTGAATTCTAAGAAAAAAAAGTCAGAGTCGTGAGTTATAAACTCAAAATGAAGAGAAAAACAGACAGAATTGTAAGAATAAAAGTTGCCTATTTTTGATTATTATTTAATTTTATTTTATTTATTTTTTTATCCCGTGGTGGAAACAAGCTTCCATAGTAACGTGAGTTATATAGCAAGTTGAATCTTTTTGAGTCCCTCTGAAAGTTTTTGTAGGACATGAGGGCGAGTGAATGTTTGGGTGAAGTACCTCTTTAAGTCCTGTTGGAGAAACACTGATGTAATGAGAACATTGAAAGCCCACTGATCCCAGGAGAAAGAGAAATATAAGTGCAGGACAAAGAGACGATGTCCTCTCGAGGCAAGACGGTTTCCTGAGGAAACAGAACTCAATGGAGAGCCTCACCTCACTTCCTCAGGAAGACATGATTCACGGGTCCTTACCAGCACTCGTCGTCATTTAGTCTCTTCTGCTCACCGATGCTGCTTATGCTTGATCAAAAATACAACAAAAACAGTGAAATAGTATTACAATTTAAAATGTCTGTTTTCTGCAACCTGGTCTCATAAAAATATGTACCTCTGTGCACTTTCTGTGCGACACCGCTTTACGCACGTTTCGCCGCAGCTTCAAAGAGAAATGTCCACTGAGTGGCGCTAAAACACAGGTTAAATACGTGAACCCTGGCACGTTTTTATTATGTTGATATAGGTACGTATTGCTGTGTTTTTATTGCGTTGTTTCAGGTACGTACTGCGGCGGTTCAGAACTCAAATATCCGGGGTCTGTCCCTAAAAGTTAATGCTGTATCGTGTTGGAAATATGCCCTACACCAAACCCAACCCTAAACCTACCCGATAGTGTTAACAAATGCATAACTGGTATAAAAACGTATTGATGCAACCGTGCCATTTCAACTTCCTTTTATGCAGATTTGAACTGTTTTGTCGAACCGAGGTTACACGGGATTCGATCCGGAGCTCCTCGCCTCCTAACTACGTCTCCGTACTCCGTGAACAAACTTACCGTCTATGAAAACCCATAGATATGACGCTGGATATGTGCGATGCTAACATTCAAAAGCATCAGTTTTCAAATCTCCCAGCATATTAATATTGTTTTGAAGTCGTAACATGATATTCTTAAAGTAATTGTGCGAAAAATACGCTTTATTAATCAAAACTCTGTAAATTTGTGTGAAAAGGAGTAAAAGGTGTCAGAGTTTTGTCTAGTGTTTGTTTCTTTTGGAAACTGAAACTGCAGTAATATGTAGTTATTGGTACGTATTTCGTGTCTCGCTAAAAAGTGCACCCAGGTACATAAATGCCATGAGACTAGGTTGGTTTTCTATGTTAAACTGTAATTGATTTCTGTGATCAAAGCTGTATTTTCAGCATCATTACTGCAGTCTTCAGTGTCACATGATCTTCAGAAATCATAATAATTGTTACGCGCTGTGCAGAGGAAGGCGCACGACGAAGAAGACTGATGATAGAAATAATCCTTTTAATACATAATACATGGAGCAGGACAGCAACAACACGTAGACATTAACAATAACCGACAAACTGAGACACAGAAGGCAGGAACTAATAAAGGGGAGATAATGAGGGCCGAACAGGTGAACACAATGACTAATTAAACAGAACGGTGAAAACTAGGTCACAGGGGAAAACTCAGACATATAACAGTTCGCCCCCTCCCGGAAAGGCACATCCTCGCGCCGTAACAATCCAACTGAGGAGGGAGGGTGGGGGCTCTGGAGGAGGGAGTGGAGCATGAGCACAGAAAAAACACACGGAATAACATAAGCGTCCATGGGGGAGTGGAGGGTGGGAGGAGCCAAGGGGAGAACAGGAGCAGGAGGAGCCAGGTGGAGACCCAGGCCACAGCCAAGATGGTAGCCCACGGAGGAGCCGACGGAGGGAGGAGCCATGGTGGAGGAGTGGTCGCCGACTCCATGGGACCGACCAACGGCGGCGGAGCAGGTGGTGGTGGAGCCCGAGGCAGCGACAGAGAGCCGAAGAGCCAGGGCGATGCCGAGGATCCGGAGGGCCAAGGCGGAACCAGAGGCTTCGGTGACCGAGGTGAAGGCGGAGATCCGGAAGGCCGCGGCGGAGCCGGAGCGACAGAGGACTGAGGTGAAGCTGGAGGGAAGGAGGAGCCCAACGGAGCCAGAGGGACGGAGGGACGAAGCGCAGCCAGAGGACTGTAGTCCCGAGGTGGAGGTAGGGGGACGACTGACCAAGGCGGAGCCGGAGGGACGAGGGAGCCCGGTGGAGCTGGTGGACTGACGGGATCCGGTGGAGACGAGGGAGCTGGAAGCCTTGGTGGAGCCGTTGGGTCGCAGGACCGAGGCGGAGTCTGGGTCTCGGAGGCTGAAGGCAGAGTCGAGGGATCCTCCAGACTCAACGCCAACGGAGCTGGAGATCGGCAGTCCAGCGGCGAGCCCTCGCCACAGATGGTGAGCTGAGGGTGAGCATGGAGACTGACGGAATCCAGCGATGACGGTGTTGAGGTAGGAAGCAGATCGATAAGAGGAGGTGGGAGAGGGAGGTTGGGTGGGATATCATCCCAGGCAGATAGCTCAGGAGATGGCTGAAGGATGAGTGTGTCTGAGTGAAAGTCTATGAGGTTTCCCAGGTCCAGTATATGCTCACCCCCAGCGGTGGCGCCGTGGGCGGGGCGTTCCATAGCCCCCGCGATCTCCACGGCTGCACCCACCGTTGCTGGAACTGTCGGCTCACGCACCTGGTCAGACACTTGGGGCTCAGGCTCCGGGGCGATCGTCGGCTCTGTCGCTCCTGGTGGCGATGGCTCAACGCAGGCTCAGGCTCTCTGTCTGCGGTGGGCTCGGGCAGCTCCGCGCTGCGGGGTGGTTGGTGGCTGGGCTCTGGGTCTCGAGTGGGGCTGGTGTCATTATCCGCAATGTCCATGGTGAGTTCAGATTTGCAGGACACCAGCACCCACTCGATGAAAGCGGCGAGGCTCTCTCGAGGACCATCCCCGGACAACTGCGCTCGTGTGGAGGTGTTCAGTCCAGTAAGATAAAACGTGCAGAGGCAGCTGTCCGGGTAATGTGTGTAATTTGATAAAAATACAAAGTCCTCGGTGTGGTCCTCGAGAGAGCGGTCCCCCTGCTCCAGCAGGAGGACGAGGACTGCAGGATCCATAAAAAAAAAAATAAACACTGACAAAAAACGGAAAATAAAACGAGGGAAAACACGCCGCTATACTTTTCTGTTTTGGTCGGTTATTCTGTTACGCGCTGTGCAGAGGAAGGCGCACGACGAAGAAGACTGATGATAGAAATAATCCTTTTAATACATAATACATGGAGCAGGACAGCAACAACACGTAGACATTAACAATAACCGACAAACTGAGACACAGAAGGCAGGAACTAATAAAGGGGAGATAATGAGGGCCGAACAGGTGAACACAATGACTAATTAAACAGAACGGTGAAAACTAGGTCACAGGGGAAAACTCAGACATATAACAATAATATACTGATTTGCTGCTCAAGGAATATTTCTGATTATTATCAATGTTGAAAACAGTTAATATTTTTGTGGAAACATGATGCATTTTATTTTTCAGGATTCACAGATGAATAGAAAGTTCAAAAGAACAGCATTTATTTGATATAATTTTTGCTACTGTCACCTTTGATCAATTTAATGCATTTTTGCTGAATACAAATATTAATCTCTTTAAAAAAAAATCATACTGACCACAAACCGTGGTGCACATATTATATAAAACTTGACTCAAAGCAGGTTTAAGCACTGAAATAAGAAATAAGTTCAGGAAAATATAAACAAAAAGAAGAAAAATCCTTTGGAAGCTTAAGAATATTAATTATCAGCGTATCTCTCTCAAGTCTTCCTTCAGGAGCTTTAAAGCAATACCTCACTCAGAAATACAAATTATATCTTTTTTTAATCACCCACATATTCATAAAGCTCTCAAAACTCATCCTTGCTTCTGCATGTTTAAATGTAACACCCATAATTTAAATATATGGAAGCGAAAATTAGATTTTAGATGAATTATTTAATAAATTATGACTTAAATTTCAGTCTGTTTATCATACAAAGCAATTGTGTGACTTCAGTATATTGTTTAAGTACTATAAATGGTACTTTTTATTGTGCTTGTATGGATCTTGATCACTATATGGCATTGTTGCATGGAAGAGAGCAGCATTAACATTCTTCAAAACATCTCTTTTTGTGTTCTACAATAGAAAGTGAGTTATCCAGGTCTGGGTGAGTTAATGGAGTCAGGATTTGTGGCTCTGTGAACACCATTGTTCTTTGAGATCTCACAAACTGTACTGTAAATCCTAGTTAAGTCATATTCCCGTTGTTAAAAACTAGCAAAAACATCTGAATACAAAATGCAAGACCAGATCAGTGTAACGAAGGACATCAGGTAGAAGTTATAACAGCTGCTTTAGATGTATTGTGGGTAATATATCACAGAGTTTACCTGCTGTCCACTGCATTTCTGCTGTGTTTTCATGTTAGTCACACATTTCTGCAAACTTTCCACCTGAGGCCAAACCGTAAGCTGTATTACATTGTTGTAAAACAGTTTGATAAGTTCGTGGCACCAGACCGGAGTATAAATAATCATAAAGCACTGACACTGTAATATATCTAGTATGTTTAAAGAAGGAAATGTTGGTGAATTAGACACAAACTCTGCAGTGCTGGATCTATTTCACACCCACACAGCTTCATTTTCTCACTTGTTCCCTTTCTTTTGAATCCTTTTTGTATCTGTATTGAAGTCATTTATATAACAGCGTTCTGATCTAATATGGCTGTAGTAAACCGTGCCAGTAAGAAAAGGTCAGACGAGACTTTTCCTGCGCTACAGAGATTTGCTGGGATTTTTATAAATGAATCAGAGCTTGTGGTGATTCACTTTCTTGACACGTAAACTCAGAAACCAGATGCTGAGCGAAATACTGAGCAAATATCTGGAAACAATAAACAACTATTCAAGCATTTTGGTTTTAAAAAGTTCAAAGTGTAAAATAAAGCTGCATGTTTTAATTCAGTGATTCACGTCATGAGTAAAAGCACAACAAAACGCTGAGATTAGAATTTATTTCTATGTATTTATCAGTAATATAGTTCACCAACTCAACTGTAGATTGATTGCATTTACCCTATTAATACAACATGTGCAGTGCATGTGTATGTTTAATAATTTCACAGTGACTTGTGAACTCAGGTAATTTATTCAGAATGATCTGGTTTATAATTATAATCTTAGAACTCTTTTAAATTTAGCTTGAATATTTATCTTAAATCAATGTTAAATCAAATCTTTTGTGCTACTGACATGAATGATTCTAGTTGTTGTTTTGCTTTCATTTTATTTGATCTTTTATTATTTTTTATATAATATGTACACTACTGTTCAAAAGTTAGCAGTCAGTAATTTTTATATTTTATTTTGGTAGGAAATTTATATTTTTATTCACCAAGGACACTTTTAATTGATCAGAAGTGACAGTAAAGACATTTATAATGTTACAAAATAGTTATATTTAAAGTAAATGCTGCTCTTTTGAACTTTCTATTCATCTGTGAATCATGAAAAAATAAAATGCATCACAGTTTCCACAAAAATACCATGCAGCACAACTGATTTCAACACTGATAATAATCAGAAATGTTTCTTGAGCAGCAAATCAGCATATTATTATGATTTCTGAAAATCATGTGACACTGAAGACTGCAGTAATGATGCTGAAAATACAGCTTTGATCACAGAAATAAATTACAGTTTAACACATATTCACATAGAAAACAGCTCATTTAAATTGTAATAATATTTCATAATTTTTACAGTATTTCTGATCAAAGCTTAAGAGACTTTTTTTTTTTTCAAAAACACTACAAATTCTTACCAATGCCAAGTTTTGAACGATGTACTGTGCATATAATAGCCTAACTATTAAACTCTACCAGGCTTGAGTAGTTGCTCTCTGGCTTAAAGTAATTGTAGTGTAAGAATGAATTGATTCAAATCAATTATGAGAGGAGAGACATTCCCATAAGAGTCACATCTTATAGCCTGTGTGATTAAATTCAACTCTATCCTGCTCATTGCTCTCAATTGTGAATCTCAAACTTTCCATTTAAGTCCCTAAAAGCTTTTGGAGATCTGATATTATCGACTGAGGTTCTGCTGTCGTCAGTGTCTGTGTGTTGTGGTCAATCGATCAATGCTGATATCGACAGATAGTCCCTTTATAATCCTTCTTACATTTACAAAAACAAGCCAACACCAATATCTCTGTCCAGAGAAGCCAAGGGGATTTTTGATGCTCCAAACCATCTCCAGCTTTCAATTTGGCAATATTGAATACGATTACAAGTCTGGTCCATTTTACGAAGCTCTCAGACAATGAACATGCACACATTTTCATCATTACACACCGCATACAAACACTGAGACTCGTTCAGTCGCCTGGAATGGATGCAATGGCTCATCGGGGAACAGAATAATGAGAAACCGCGGCCGAACGTGCCAACAGAGCAGCCTTTAGTCCTCCGCCGCTAAATAACAAACACATCTGGTCCATATTTGCTCTTCCTGTGCTGGTTTCTCCTTTCTACCGCGGAGGGCTCAAACTCACTTCAGCTTTTACTAAAATTCCTGCTGCACCTCATAATGGCTTCAATACATGGTGCGACTGATGTTGCTTACAGTCGTCATCCGCACATATTCCATCCACCGAATTATTGACTAAAGTGTTTTTTCATCACTCTACGCATTAGTCAAAAGAAAGCCTTTGACACACAGTTGATTTGCTGCTGTTGAAGAGAACGATTTCTAATTGAGCGCACAGTAAAACCGATGGCATGAGCAGACCGGTAAAACATTTTCAGAACAGTAAACCAAGATCATCAAATCTTGGCAGACTCGCTTGGCAGTGATTTCTGATTCCTCAGGTGCTTTAGAAATTATTATCGGTAGGTGTTAATACATTAATGGAGACAAGTGCTCCAAAAATTAATGTTTGTGAAAACATTAGTCTGCTTTCTGCACGGTATTTAGATGAAACTTGATATGTTTGTTCAATCATTTCTTTATTAGTTTTAAAATGGTTTGATCAACACAATTGTTTTCCTGTATTGATGTAAATATCCAATAGTCTTTTGCTTACAATACAGCTACATATATGAAAATATGAGATGATGTTATCTGGTTAATTTTCCTGGAAGGGAAGGAATTAATATTTAAAATTTACAGTACTGTTCAAAAGACTGTAGTCAGTTAGTTTTAATGTATTTGTGAAAAAAAGTCTCTCCTGTTCACCCACGCTGCATTTATTTGATCATAATTGCAGTAAAAATATGAAATATTATTACAATTTTAAATGGCTATTTTCTATCTGTTAAAGCATAATTCATTTCTGTGATCAAATCTGTATTTTCAGCATCATTACTCCAGTCTTCAGTGTCACATGATCTTCAGAAATCATAATAATATGCTGATTTGCTGCTAATAATAACATTTCTGATTATTATCAATGTTGAAAACATTTTTTTTTCTTCTGGAATCCATCATACATTTTATTTTTCAGGATTCACAGATGAATAGAAAGTTCAGAAGAACAGCATTTATTTGAAATATAATTATTTTGTAACATTATAAATGTCTTTACTGTCACTTTTGACCAATTTAATGCATCTTTGATGAAAAAAGTATTAATTTATCAACAACAACAACAACAAAAATATGTTACTGACTAAATTATGATCAGTTTTGTAAGTATACAGGATTATTTTGTTAACTTTTAGGACACTATCATATAGATTACATCAAGAATCATATATAAATGCCATAAAACTAGTGGATAATTAGACAACAAAGTCACTTTTTTCTAGTCCTTTCTAAAAGTTGTCTAATTCTATAACGAGGAAGCTTTTAGCCTCGGTTCTGCTTCCTAACGTTTTAAGAAATTGAGTTACGGTGAGCTACGGAAACAGCCGTGTCTGAGGACTGATACATAATATTTCATCAAAATCCACAGGGAACCATACGATCCGCTCTCATTAACTCTGATATTTTGAATATGACTGTAAATGTGCTATAATGAGGTCTGCATTTAATCAAAAGAGACTCTTGCGCTTACAGACCCACGTTTGACTGTGATTTTAGACTCACTAATATTATGCATACTTTTATTTGTAATGTTTCAGACCTTGTTTTCTACCTCAGTCACTTCCTTGAGCACCATTTACAGAGAATATTGGTTCCAAAATCAACTACAAACACATTTCTTAACATTTTTGGCCATGCAAACCCTAAAGTAGGGTGAAATTTCATCCCACTTTCTTACTTTTATAATTCTTTAATTTGTGATATGATCTGTCCCGAATTGACAATTAAATTAAGCACTTATTGGTTTGCATATGATGTCATTTCCTAATTTGGGCCGGATGGGTTGTGGGTGTTTTTTAATATCCTAAAATTCATGCTTGATGCTATCTGAGCTATTCCCAGCATCCTTTGATAGCGGACCAACACCCATCCAACCCAAACCCTTCTCTTCTTTCATAAAAAATATTTAAATGCATAAATCAAGACCCTTTTTGACCCCGTGCATTACTCACAGCGTTGTTTCATTTAGATTTTTCTGAAATCGCCACGGCTCTGAACTCACACTGAGCCTCGTGATCCTATATGATGAACAGCCCAAACACTGCCAAAAATATCAGCGCTAAATGAATGCCCAGAGCGAGAGAGAAACAGAGAGAGCTGAATACAAGGTGAATTTCTGCTAATAACAGTGGATTACAGCAGCTCTTTTCTATTAAGAGCAGAAGGACAGGTTCAACTCGATGAACTTTCACCCTGACACGTGCAATGCTTGAATTCCCCACAGCGTCACTGCTGGACTGAAACCATAACAATCTGGAATATTACAAGTCATTGAGCTCTTCTTCCTCTGTAACAGGATTTGATGTTACGACTTAAAGGAATAGTTCACCTGAAAATGAAAGTTTGCTGAAATGTGTTCACCCTCAGGTCATCCAAGATGTAGATGAGTTTGTTTCTTCATCAGATTTGGATAAATACAGTATTACATCACTTGCTCACCAATGCATCCTCTGCAGTGAATGGGTGCCGTCAGATGTGAGAGACAACAGCAGATGGACTTTTTCACTGGAGGAAGCATTATGATTATTGACTCGAAAGCAATGGTTTAAAGTCTTAATAATGGACATTTTTATCAGCTGTTTGGACTCCCATTCTGACGGCACCCATTCACTGCAAAGGATCCACTGGTGAGCAAGTGTTGGAATGACACAAGTTTCATCCTTGTCCAGCGTCTGCAGTGTTTCTCTCCAGAAGTTATGACTAATAAAAAATGTATTTGTATATGTTTAAACTGGATTTAATATATAGTGCAATCATGAAACTAGATGGCGCAGGCTGACAGGTTGTTAACGTAACTGAGGATATTCAGAGAGTTAAACGAGCACAAGCTGATTGGTTCATTCTGCATATGCAGCCAATGAGCTTTCTGCCTTGCATTTATATGGCTGACTAGTATTCACTTGAGATTCCTGCAGTGTACTTTCAGAGTTTCTCTGAAGCCCTCCACCTTCCCCAGCTCCACCTGTATAGATCTGCTACGGGTTATATTATATGCTATTGTGCAGCAGCAGTATGTCTTAAATACTTACGGCGCCGTATTGCCATATGTATTGGCAGTAGCAAGTTCCTGTGCTTGCTTGCAGCAGCAGCAATAATCTACAACTACAGCTATAACCAACAGCAGCAGTGTAGCAGATCTATTCCACCAAGACCAAATACATTAACATTGTCATATCCATCACCATGCTAAAATCTTCTGAGAGTTGTCATGATTGAACTGCATTTATCTAATCCTCTTTCACAAGCGATCATCAACAAGCGTCTATTCTTGTTGTCATCTCCAGTAGGTTTGTTGTTCTGTCTTTTATGATTCTTTTAAACTGTGAAACAACAAGCCAGGCCAGTGTTGCCTGGGGACCAACTAATTAGTTCCAGACACATACAGTACATGTATGCTGATCATGAAATTTATGTCGCGCACTTATGAACCAAAGTACTACATACTTCAAACTTCATTTCAGGCATAGATATGTTACAGATTGTATGCACAATGTTTGCTAATGTAATTTAAGGTTTGTATGAATTATTTTCTTTCTACAGGTCACACGGGGCGCTTGCTGAAATCCCTGTGCTTCACCAGTATGACGTTCCTGCTGCTGCACATCATCTACCAAATCACAATCAACAGTCTGTTAGCAGGAGACAACATCGAGCCCAGCTTCAACTGTGAGTACTAACTAGATCTAGCTCTCCGCTACAGATTCTTAACCCAGACTAATGCATTAGATGGAGCCGGGTGAGGTCAGGTGGTAGAGAAAATTGATTTAACCAGTTAAACATAATGAACCAATCAAACACTTATTAAAAATTATTGGTTGGCTAATGGGAGAAAAGGAATTTCCAGCTCTACGGGAAGCTACACGAAGCAACACAAATTTGTGGCAGGAAAATTTGGTCAGATTTTGGTGTATGATTTCTCTGTTCAGAGCAATGCATAAAAATGGCAGATGGGCTGAATGAACATGCAGATTCACTCGTTCATAGTAGGTGGCGCTATTGGAAAAGCAGAAATACCCTGGTGCACAACTTTCTGTTTCTGTTTCAAACAGCCGTATAGATTTTGTGTATTTGCAAGTTTCAAGTTTCAAGTTTTATTTGTCACATACACGACTATACAGAGATTGTATAACCAGCAGTGAAATGAGAGTCGGGTCCGCTCCATGGACAGTGCAAATATTGAAAAAACAACACAAGGGAAGTATACATAAAATAAAATGAATAAAAAATAAGATATAAAGAATAAAATATAAAAGAATGTGCATGACAGTATGCTGTAGAATTAAATATTAAGATAAGCATGACTGTACAGAGAGGAATGTGCAAACAGGTTGAGCATGGTTGACATGAAGCAGCCAATCACAAACAAAATAAAATAAATATAAAAAAAGATAAGATATGATATCAAGACACAGAAAGTGTTGTGTGCAAATGTGCAAATGAGCAAATGACACTGACAGTATGAGGTAGAGAGTAATGAGTGTGTGATTAGTGATTTGAAGTAAGTCAGATGATGTTAAGAGGCTGAGTTTGAGTTCAGGAGCCTGATGGCCGTGGGGAAGAAACTCCTCCTGAGTCTCTCAGTTTTTGCCATCAGGCTGCGGAAGCGCTTACCAGAAGGCAGCAGAGTGAAGAGACAGTTTCCAGGGTGATTTGAGTCCTTGGTGATTTTGACAGCTCTGCTTCTGCATCGTTTGATGTAGATGTCCTGCAGAGAGGGGAGAGCCGACACAGAGATACGCTCAGCTAAGTGCACAACTCTCTGCAGGGCTTTGCAGTCTTGGCTGGAGCTGTTTCCATACCACACTGAGATGCACTGAGTCAATACACTTTCTATGGTCCCTGAATAGAAAGTTTTCAGGATTGCTGGTGAGACCCTGAATTTCCTCAGCTGTCGCAGATGGTACAGTCTTCGCCTGGCTTTCTTAACCTGTGTTTGAATGTGTGTAGTCCAAGTCAGGTCCTCGGAGATGTTTACACCGAGGTACTTGAAGCTGCTTACTCTCTCCACAGGGGTCCCACTGATCATAAGAGGAGTGTAGGGCCACTGCTGTCTCTTCCTGAAGTCTACAATCAGCTCTTTAGTTTTGCTCAGAGAAATGAGAGTTCCCAGCCGATCTCACGGCAGTTCGTACATATTTTACGAGGTGACTAATTCGTATGAATTTGTACGAATGACCTACAACTAACCCCGCCTCTAAACCTACCCGTCACTGGGCTTTAGACAAATCCTACAAAATCCACCTCGTAAAATATGTACGAATTGGTCGTGAGATAGCATTTGTAGTTTCTTCCTCTGCTATTCACTGTCACTTAGCAAAACAGTCTGTTTCTGTGCAAATCTTATTGGTTGCCTGGTTTTCTTCACAACAGACGTTTGTTTTTGAACAGGCCTTCAATTTAAAATCAGTTACTGACCTTTTTGTTGTAATTTCGAGATTTGTTTTTATAGTTTTTTTAATGTTTTGAATAAGTTTTTATTTTTTGTCATTTTTTTGTACATTTTTATTTCAGTTTTAGTCATATTAGTGTATCATTTTGGCATCAAGTTAAACTAAATGAAAAAGAAAAATGCTGTCTGGGCAGTTTGCTAAAATAATATTTTAATGTTTTTTTTGTTTTTTTTATTGTTTTACTTTAGTCAAATATTGTAACATTTTTCTCACAATTCTGTGTTTATGTCTTTCAATTCTTTGTGCTTTTTCTCCTCAGAATTAAGAGATATAAACACAGAATTTCAAGGAAAACGTCTGAATTGTGAAATAAAAAGCAATTAAATTTTTTTTTTTAATTTTTTTTTATGCCGTGGAAAATAGAAAGTTCAAAAGAACAGCGTTTATTTGAGTAATACATCTTTTGTAGAAAAAAAGTTTTTAATATTTTATTTCAGTTTAAGTTTATTTAAAATTGTTCTTTTTTATTAAACGCAGAATTTCCCGTGTTTCCGTGTGTCCACTGTTATACGCTAGGGGGCGCTATTACACATCTCCTAAATGAGTCTCGAAAGTGCCGATCAAAAACACAGGCAAGGAAGATGCAGAAATGAGCGATCTCATATATGCATATGAAAAATAATGCGATCATCAACACTAACCGCATATAAATGAAAACTACAGAGTGAAATGTGGATCCAGAAAGTGTTAAAGGCCTGTGAAGCTTTGGGATACTGATGGAAGCATCTACTGCATCTTTACTTTGATAATATTATTGAATATGATCCAGATATAGTATTTGATAAAAATGCGATTTTCTCAGCTTTTTTTGCTCAAAATGTTGCTTTTTTTATAAACCTACCTACATTCAAGTGGTGTAAACAGAACAATGTTTGAAGCTAGAATAAAACACATTTTTTTTGTTTGAAAGTAGAGGGTCTGATCTTTATTTTGGATGTATTGCATGTTCAGATATTCATACAACACAATATTCTGGGGGCCATGACATCTTAGTGAAAATCAGCAAAAACACTGGTGGTGGCCGGCAACGTTTTCTCAAAAACGCTGGCGGGGAAAGAGTTAAAGCTTTAGTTTCAGTTAACTATAATAACTCTAGTTGCAAGTGTCATTAACACATCATCATTCGTTTCAGATCGAGGGTTAAACTGTTCTTTGCTCACAAAATCCATTAGCCACTTAAGCCACTAAAATGTGAAACCAGTAACAGTGTATGTATGGTTGAAAGTTTGAGGATAGGCTAGTTTGAGCTGGCACAGACAGTTACGTGTGATAGCTTGAGCTGCTGAGCCGGACGGAGGTGTCCTGAGGTCAAACGCATGGCTGGATCATGTTACCCCGACACTAACGCTCACACAGAACCCAGAGCGTAACTGGGCCCTCGGCCCAACCAGACCTGCACACAACCAGAGCCGCTTCCTCCAAGCGCAGAAGCCACAACATCTGCCTTTAACATGGAGATAAACTTCTTCTGAAGAGTGAAGGAGCCAGACCTGACAGAAGAGCTCTCAAACAGGACGTCTTTGCAAGCATCAGATCATGATTTGCTCTTACAAGTGCTTGAGCTTATGCTGTCCGAACAATTAAACTACACCCTTCACTTTTACATTAAGAGAATCTGGAAGTTAAATATATGTGGCTTTGGTCATTTTAAGGTTTGTATTCACTAATATGTTTAATATACGTTCAGAAGTGTTTAGCCTCGTCTGCTCACCGAGGCTGCATTTATTTGATCAAAAATACAGTCATATTTTGAAATGTTATTACGATTTAAAATAAGTGTTTTTTTGTTGTTTTTTTTTTTGGAAGCTTGTTTCTGACACGGAATAAAAAAAATAAAAATAAAAATAAAACTGTTAATTGTAACTTTTTATCTCACAATTCTGAGGAAAATGTTAGAACTATGATATAGAAATTCAGAATTCTGACTTTTTCTCCCAGTTTTCATCTCAACAATTTTGAGAGTTTATATCTCACAATGTTTTGTTTATATCTCTCGGTTCAGTGTTTATATCACGCAGATGTCTATATCTCTCAATTCTGCATTTATTTGTTGCAATTCTTTATTTATATTTCACAATTCAGCTTTTATCTCGCAATTGTTTATATCTCATAATTCTGTGTTTATTTGTCACAATTGTTTTTTATGTCTTCCAGTTCTTTGTTTACATCTCGCAATTCAGCATTTATATCTCACTGTTGTTTATATCTTGCAATTGTGCATAGATTTCTGCTTTTATTTCTGGCAATTCTTTGTTTATATCTTATAGTTTCAGCATTTATTTCTCACAATTATTTGTTTATGTCTTACCATTCTGAATTTGAATATCACAGTTCTTTGCACTTTTTTCTCACAGTTGAGAATTATGAAGTCAGGATTGACAGGAAAATTTTGAAATGTGATTTTTTATTATTATTATAATTTTTTTTTAGAAAGTTCAAAAGAAAAACATTTGTTTGAAATAGAAATCTTTTGTAACATTATAAATGTTTTTACTGACACAATTTAATAAATCCTTGATAAATACAAAAAAAGTACCCTTTTTTATGATTTGGGGTCAGATGAATGTAATGGCTTTTCTTTTATTGGTGCGCACACATGTTAATGTAAGCCAAGCCTCGAGGCTCCTAGGAGCCAAAAACAACAGCAGGCTGAAGGAGATCTGAGAGCCTCTGAGATCTGCTCTGACTGCATTAGTGTTTGGCTCTGAACACCAGCACACGCTTACGCCATGCATTACACAAACCCTGCATACGCTCTATAGGCCCCTGAAAACATATCCTTACCCATAGAAAAACTTTTATCAGACACGCAGAGCAATGACTAAGCATTCAAGAAATGAAGAACTGATCTTGAGTTTTGTAAGAGAAGGACAGTGCCAGCTTAAAACTATAGCATGCATGTCTTTAGACGTTTAGTAAGTGCACTAACTGTGTTTCTTTGGCCGGGTCGTGAGTAGGGTTGGGTATCGTTTGCTTTTTTTCGATACCGGTGCCAAATCGATACTTTTAAAACGGTGCCGGTGCCTAAACGGTGCCTGAACCGATACTTGTTATATATATACATGCATACATACATACATACACACACATACTGTATATGGAACTAATGAAGCTCCAGGAAGTCCTCAATATGGACAAAGGCTATTCCTGTAACTGAGTAAACAGAAGATATAAACGTTTTGAATGATAAAACAAATACATTAAACACTCGACTACGACAATATATAGTTTGTCTGTGTTATTCAAGCCATCTCTGGTATTTTCATAATAATTAAGTATATTTAAAATCCATTGCTAATCAATGCATTAGTAGCCTATGGAACATATTTCTGCCTCATTCTGTGACAAGAAGCTATCAGATCACAAAAGGAAGCATTTAACTGGTGTTGTGGACTAAAAAGGTTATAATGTTCTGTTTTGTTGGTTTAAACAGGTTTAAAAACGCGAATACGAGGATTTTAGATTTAGGCATTTTAATTAAAGCTAGGGCTGGGCGGTATATAGAGTTTGTACGATATATCGATATATTCCTTATAATCGATACGTTATTATGAAGCAATACAGTTAATATTGATATACAGTAGTTTGATACGAGCGCATCTGATAAAATATCTAGTGAGGACACAGACTGAACTGCGGAGAAAGTGCATAATACAATTTGTTCTAAACATGTGACAAGCTTTATATGAAGGGCTATAAAAAAAACTTGTAAGATACAGTAGCCTATAGTTTCAGTTTAAAGCGGCTCTCGCTCTCCCTGTCATCAGATGCTCTGCGTGTGCCGCTGACAGAGACGTTGTTTAATGTGTTTGCTGTTTTCCCTAATGCATAACTTACATTTCACAGGTATATTCTCCATCTGTAAATGTTAGAAAGCCATGGAAATATTTCCATTTTGCTCTCAGAAGTGCGTGAGCTTTTGCTTTGCGATTCTCTGCTAAACTTCACAGACTTCATTCAGAACGAGTGCCGCCGCGCGCCAAACAGACGGCGCGTAATGAAATAGGAGCGCAATAACTCTGACTAAAATATACATTTTGCTGAAATATTTGTAGTTGTAGTCTGTGATGCTTCTTACGTGCGTTTCGGAGAAACAAAGGACAAATATTTTTATCGATTGCTCAGGCATGGCACCGAAATGTGGCACCGAAATCTGCGTTCTGATTCGGTTCTAGTACATACCGGTTCCATAGGTACCGGTGCCATATTGGTACCGGGTTTCGGTACCCAACCCTAGTCGTTGGGCCTCTGTGAACAAACCTGAGTCATCCTGATTTAGCTTGCTTTCATTTATTACAGTGTTTGTAAGGCAGTGCATTTGTAATA
Source organism: Aspiorhynchus laticeps (assembly GCA_023376895.1). Taxonomy (NCBI): domain Eukaryota; kingdom Metazoa; phylum Chordata; class Actinopteri; order Cypriniformes; family Cyprinidae; genus Aspiorhynchus; species Aspiorhynchus laticeps. The sequence goes on from CM041807.1 coordinate 15,332,840, forward strand.
TGTTTGTTCTGACTTCATTCAACATATGTTTTGTAGATAATTTCCATCTTACTGTAGGTACACTGTAAAAAGTGATAAGTTGACTTAACTTAAAAAAAATGAGGAAACCTGTTGCCTTAAAATTAAGTAAATAATAATAAAAAAAAAAAACAATTTTTAAGTGAACTTGACAATTCACTTAACTTATTTTTTTTTCAAAGTCACATTATCACTTATAGTATATAATTTTGTTTACTAATTGCTGTACATTTTAATGTCTATCTTAAATTATTTTTAATTATGTCTGAGAATTTCCCATCAACTTGCAATAATTTTATTTTGATCATTTTTAATTGATTAAGTACTCAAGGATGCATATTTTATTATTCTCTATATCACTGTAAAAAGTGATAAGTTGACTTAACTTAAAAAAATTGAGGAGACCTGTTGCTTTAAAATTATTAAGTAAATAATAATAAATAAAATAAGTTAAATTAATTGTCAAGTTCACTTAACTTTTTTTTTATTATTATTTGCTTAATAATTTTAAAGCAACAGGTTTCCTTAATTTTTTTAAGTTAAGTCAACTTATCACTTTTTATAACAGCAATGTCATTTGGTGGTTAATAGCATTATATTGGCAACAGGGTTATTATAAATAAAAATCATAAAACGTTACATGAAATAAACATTAACAGAGAAACTTAAATATTTTTTTTAAAATCAGCAACTTTTCTTTTTTTAAATATAGATTAACTAAAACTGAAATAAAAACTATACAAACATACATATAAAAAACTAAAAATGACAAAAGCATACAAAAAAATTACTAAAACTTTAACAAAAATTAAAATAAAACAGAAAATGTATAAATAAAAACCGGTTCAAAAGATTAATAAAAACTACTATCCCAATGATACTAAATATCATTGATTGGCAACAGATTGTAAAACCTCATTTATATTTAATGTTTTATTTGCATTACCATAAACTGATATTTTAAGCAGCATGTGGCAAACTCTACTCACATTAAAAATCATTACATCTGAAATTAATCACACAGATATGTATTTAACAGAAGCTTTTATCCAAAGCTGTATTCATAGTTTTAGATCGAGCCACAGAATTTGGCATTTTATAGTTGCATCTGTTTATAAATATGACCACAAAACTTTCATATCATGCAGATATTAAATCAGACTCAGACTTGTGGCAAGAGTTATAGCAAAATGCACATGAGAAGATCATTACAGTAATATTTCATAACAGCCCTGTAATGAGAACCAGCTATCAAACTTTCATTCAGACGTTTCTTGCGTGACGGCTTCTAATGTCATGCATTGTCATTATTATAACAAATCTAACCATATTTATTGTATTTCAGAAAGCCAATTATTTGATTCTTCTCTCTGTATTTCTTACATGCTCTTCATGATTTAAAGTCCACATGTCTTTATGATGCCTGTATGTTTGATACTCTCTTTCTGAGAAGTAACCTGAGGCAAAAATACCATAAAAGTACTCTTTATGACTTTAATTTTCTTATAAGGAGCTGTTAACTTGAGAAGCAGATCTCTGAGTCAGATAAAGTTGATTTGTGGTTCATATAAAATAATCTACAGTTAGGTCCATATACTGTATATTTGGACACAATTTTCATAATTTTGGCTCTGTATGCCACCAGAATAGAATTAAAATGAAACAATCAAGATGAAATTGTAGTGCAGACTTTAAGGTTTATTCAGTGGGTTGAACAAAAATATAGCATAAAGACGAAACCAGATTGGCCGAAAATACATTCAATGTGATGGATATATTGTTTGAAGATGTACGTATTATGTAATGACCAAATAGTTATTTTAAAGTATATACCTCCTGTAAATGATGTAAGTGACATTTCAGTACCTTTACATTACTTCACATACAGTGCATTTAAAATAAGATGTGAATATACTCTAGAAATATACAACTTTCTGTATTTGATTATTCTTTCTTACCAAGTCCTTAAATTCCAGCCACAATCAATCACAACAATTACAGATGATTAAGCATATAAATCATCAGTTTGTTGTTTTACACACATGCACACAGACATTATTTCATACACAACATAGTCTTTAGACACATCTTAAGACGTGTTACACAAACCATAATCCATAACAACAAAAGACAGTACTTTATTTATCCTTCTCTGATAAGAAGTGTGCTGCAGATGTTTTCTGTCTTCAGCTCGTTTTGTCGTTGTTTTTTGTCTGTCAGTGGCAGCAGGTATGTGATCAAATGTCTAACTGGAGCCTGTATTACATCGATTCTGGCACCCAGCATCACAACAAGATGATATTAAGCTCCTTGTGTCTCTGAATCTGTGCTGGTTTGAATGAGCTGCCTCCAGCTATATATGTATATGGAAGAGAATTGTGACTTCTCACAATTCAGATATTGATTTCATAATTATGGTTTATATCTCAAACCTTTGGCTTTTTTCTCAGAATTGTGAGATAAAAAAACAGAATTCTGACTTTGAGTTTTTTTCACTTTTTTCACTTAATTTCGAATTTAAATCTTGCAATTTTGACTTTATTCCTCAGAATTCTGAGTTTACATCTTATAATTATTTTGTTTGCTTGTTTTGTTTTGTTTTGTTTTGTATTGTTTCTGCCACAAAATTAAAAGAGTAATTATGACTTTTTATCTCACAATTAGGACTTTTTTCTTGCAATTGTGAAAATATATATTTTCCAGTTACAAGTTTATCTTGCAATTCTGTTGCAATTTTTTTGCCATGAAAAAAAAATTATAATAATGTTATAATTAATTAATAATAATCTCTCAATTCAGACTTTTTTCTTGAAATTCTGTTTATTTTTTTGCCATGAAAAAAAAATTATAATAATGTTATAATTAATTAATAATAATCTCACAATTCAGACTTTTTTTTTCTTGCAATTCTTAAGTCAGAATTGTGAAATATAAACTCATAATTGCAAGACAAATATCAGCATTGTGGGATAAAAAGTCACACAAATCTGAATCTGAATGCTTCTTTTGTGCTCCACAGAAAAATAACATTAGCCTGAACTCTTTCTTCTACAGTGTACTAGTGAGTGAAAAATCTAACACTTTTATGTGCTCTGTTACTGATTATAATTCAGACGTGAAATATTGGCCGTGATTGTGCCGAGACGTTGATATATGACATCTATACTTCAGGAAGCCGAACAAGAAGCGTTCATGTGTTTATCTGATCAGTCAGCGTCTCTGTTTTTATCTCGGGTCAGCCGAGGTCATGCGTTTGCATCCGTATGAACTATACCCTTCAAACATGCATTGTTTAGTAATGACCTGACCTGAGATCAGCTCTTCCTCCATCACTTGTGCTGTGTGATGTGTAAGAACTGACTGTGAAACAGCAGACTCAATGTGTTCCTGTCAGAAAGGAAACAGCAGCACATTTGGAAACACCTGGTGTTCATATTGTGTGCATTAGATGCACGTGCAAAACTCAAACAATTCCTATGATTCAGCTGTAATCCCGTATGTAAAACAGATGAGCACCATACAATTTTGCGTGCATTTCTGCAAGAAGTGGCCAAAAAGTATTTGGGGTCTTTTTAAATCACATAAAATATTTACATTTAATTGCATTGATAACGAAATACCACACAAAGTGTCATTAGCAAAGCATTTTTGTAATTATGTTTAATCAAATGTTCCTAAAAGTGATTTTAGTGGCTGGATGGTTTTAGTTTATAAAAGAAACGTGTTCCACTAATGTTTGACAAATACTTTCTTTTATTCACCTTTAACAATAAATTCATGTGCATAATCAATCATTTGAAAATTTTGTAAAATGTTTTGCTTTAAAAGTGTTGTGTTTGTGCTATACTTCTTATTTATAATATAATATAATATATATCATTTTTATGTAATGATTATTTTATGTAATGAGTCAAATACCTTTTGTTTTAAATTTGAACAAAAAATGAATTTGCAAAGTCAATCATTTGAAACGTCAAATTACTTTTTGTAAAATTTTGCTTTAAAAATGATGTTTGTGCTACATAATATACATATATTATGTGTGTTATTGTGCTACATAATATAATACTATAATATAATATAATAATATATACATATATAATGGTTATTTAATGATAAGCAAATTGCAGTCAGTCTAAATTAGTGTTGTGGTTTATGGTGATGTACTCCTTATGAATATGTTTATGCATATAGGTTGTTTCTGAAATAAAAAAGGCAATTATGGTTTTATTTCTTGTGATGGCGACTGTATTAGTCATAATTGCATATCTATTTCTCATTATTTTGACTTTGAATTTCACAGAGTGAAGTAATGTCACCATTATATCTCACAAAGTGAATTTATTTCACTCAAATTGTGATATTTTTTATTTTAAGCATTATCGCACAATTACTTATTTTTACTCTGTTTTGAAAATAGAATATAATGTTGTAGCATTTAAATATTCTTATATATAATAGCTCTTATATAATGCATATTCATACAGCTATGAAAAAAAGAGACCACTTTGAAAATTCTCAGATTCTCTGGATTTATGATTTATAGTTATGTGTTTGAGTAAAACATAATTTTTGTTTAATTCTGTAAACTACTGATGACATTTCTTCCAATTTTTAAATAAAAAAAATTGTCAATTAGTGCATGAAATGACAATTGGTGAAAATAAAATGCTTATATTAATTTTTAGACGACACGATACCAATCTTTTATCCTCAGAAGAGTTAATAAATCAATATTTGAACAGTTCATTTGCAAAAACACATAACTCAATTTTTAACAATTTTCAAAAATCATGTTTTTTTTTTGTTTTTTAAATTGTGCATTCCAATAATCTCAATCAATCTGCAGTTGGGATATTTTGATTAAGTAAAAATAACTAAAAAAATACAGCTAACTAACACAATAAAACATAATGAAAAAATGATAACATAAAAACATGATTTTTGAAAATGAATCTGTTTTTTGCACATAAACTCTTCATTTGGTGGAATAACCCTGATTTTCAATCACAACAAATAAAAACATTTGTTATTTTGACCAATTTCCATCTTCTGCAAAAAAAAAAAAAAAAAAAAAATGCTATATATTTTGAAGTGTGTCTTAAGATGAATTTTGTTCCACTGTGTGTGTTTCACAGACTCAAACACACTTGACTGAACGCAGCAGAAGGAGCATTCCTCTGTTGATCAGCCGCTCTATAGCGTCTCATTACGTGTTTACACTGCATTTCTGTGCGATGTGGTAAACCCGGCCTGTGCCAAAAATGACATCTCTCTCCTAATAAATGTGAGGCAGTAAAGAGGCGCTGGAACAGAGAAACAAGCGCTCGCTCTGGTTTATAGAGTCAACCGGCTGCTGTGTGAGAGATGAGATGATAATGTGGTAAATGTTTCAGTTTCACACACAATAGCATTGTTTGTGTGCGTTTGCAGTATTTGTGATCAGTGATGGTCAGGCCTTCAATCAAACGCTTCTCTAATTCTCATTATTGATATGAATGCAGTCACACAATCACCTCCTGCTGAGTGAATTAATAAAGCATTGTTCGTGTTTGTATGAGCTCCAGCACTGCCAGACGTTTCATCTGTCACCGTATACTGTACGAAGAACAAACGCCTGCGCGCTCCGCTCGGTTTGTCTTAATATTTGTGTGGCAGATAAAGATCGGCTTCCTCAGGACGCGGATCTCCCTGCTCTCTAAAAATACAACACTTTGTCCGACATGTTCTTAAGTGTAACTTCTAACAAAAGCTCGATGTGACGACACTCGGTTTCCTCGAGGTCACTGACACTGACAACCACTTCAGTGTGTGCGCACACCTCAAAAAACAACATTTTCTGAAATAAATTGACACTTTTATTCAGCAAGAATGCATTGGATTGATCAAAAATTACAGTAAAGACATTTATAATGTTACAAAAGATTCTATTTCAAATAAATGCTGTTCTTTTGAACTTTCTATTAACCTGTGAATCCTGGAAAATAAAATGTATCACAGTTTCCACAAAAATATTGTGCAGCACAACTGTTTTAAACATTGATAATAATCAGAAATGTTTCTTGAGCAGCAAATCAGCATATTATTATGATTTCTGAAGATCATGTGACACTGAAGACTGGAGTAATGATGCTGAAAATACAGCTTTGATCACAGAAATCAATTACAGTTTAACAGATATTCACATAGAAAACAGTTAAATTGTAATAATATTTTAGAATATGTACTATATTTTTAATCAAATGAATGCAGCCTTGATGAGCAGAAGAGACTACTTTAAGAAGCATTAAAAAATCTTAACTCCAAAATTGTGAACAGTAGTATATATATATATATATATTATATTCTTTAGTCAGAGATTGCTAGTGCATTTCACAAATAATTACAAAGAATTGGCAGGTAACACATTGAATTTAACACAAACCTTTGAATTTAAAAAAATGAAATAGTAATTTCTTGTAAAACATAATCCAATAATCTTTGCTTTAACTTTGTAAGATATATGTTTTTTACAGTGTCTAAATTACTGTTGTGTTTTTTGAGAGTTAGTGTTGTACTCCTTCATAGGAAAGCTTGTTTCTGCCTTATTTAAGAATAAATGATTATATTTCTTTTGATGGCAGTTTTTCTTTATTGCTTAGATGTTTCTCATAATTGTTATTTTATAATATGTCAACACTATGATTTTATAGCTCACAGTGTGAGATAATGTTTCACACAAGTGTCCTTATTTTAATCTTTATCACACAATTGCTTGTTTTATTTTGTGTTCTGTGGTGGAAATAGGCTTAATAAAATAAAATAAAATAAAATAAAATAAAATAAAATAAAATAAAATAAAATAAAATAAAATAAAATAAAATAAAATAAAATAAAATAAAATAAAATAAAATAAAATATATAAAGTAAAATAAAATATATAAAGTAAAATAAAATAAAATAAAATAAAATAAAATAATAAATAAATAAATAAATAAATAAAAATATATAAAATAAAATAAAATAAAATAAAATAACAGTTTCTAAACTGTTTTGTGAACAACCAGATGGATGGCTGAGTTTCAACAATAAGAAAGCACTGGATTTCTGTGAAGGCTTGTTTTGAGTTGGACTTCTCCTCGGGTGATATTGTGAAAACAAATGAGAATGAAAATGACAACCAAATCTGAAAACATCTAAATCAAATCTCTCCAAATCCACATAAACAGAGAAGCTCCACACCTTCATGTGGACTCCAGACAGAAGATATGAGCCGCTTTATTTCCCCGCTGGCTTGATAACTTTCACAGACGGTCTGAAACGAACACGAGGAGTTCAGCGTGATCTCCATGTGTTTTCAGTCTTCCACAAAGAAATATTATGAAATCATCAGACTCTTTGTTTAGCAGACCAAGGCTTTCCTGAGCGTCATCCTGAAGGCCTTGAGATCCACCTGAGACAACAGCAGAAACCAGAACTACCGCTAGACTGTAGATGTGAAATATTTTAATGTTTTATGAGCTGTGATGATTCGGCACGCCAAAATCTGCATTCTCTGATCACCCTCGATATCACAACTCAGTCTGACTTGATAGATCTTTTCCAAATATAGCATTATATGTCAACAAGGAAACTTTCTGAGCTTTGATCTTAAACTCTAGACATATTTGTGAACGTCTCTATGAGAAAAACCCCAAACATCTGGTGTCTGTTAGTAATTGGGCTTAACAAAAGTATTTGGATACTCACCAGATAAAAGAAAGTGATGGGCTGCTTAAATACAGTTATTATCTATCTATGCTTTCTTATACGGCTGATTTAGATTCAGGTATTCAGTGATATAAGGGTGTATGAATGTCAAGTGTAAACCTCTAAGCTCTCTCGTTCATAGTTGTTGTTTTTTTGTCAGCATTGTGAATTGAATGTTTATGCATATGGTTTATCATTTTGAAAACAACATTTTTAGTGTTTTTTATTTACATGCTTAATAGACATTTTAGTATAAAATTTAACATTTATTTTTCATATTTTTTTTTTCTTTTAAGTAAATGCATGTCCTTATGCATGATTTTTTTTTTGCTTTGTTATCTAAGTAAATCTTTGTACTTAGATATTTCTCTTTGATGAATAGAAAGAACATAAGGACAGCATTTAATAAAAACAACATAAAAAAAAACTTGAAATGTCTTTAAGTGTCAGTTTTCATCAGTTTAATGCATCCTTGTAGAATAAAGTCTTAAAAACAATAATAATAAAAAAAACGTAAAAAAAATTGGATGCTCTGCAGTGAATGGGTGCCGTCAGAATGAGAGTCTGATAAACACATCACAAGTAATCCACAGCACTCCAGTCCATCAGTTAACATCTGGAGAAGACAAAAACTGTGTGTTTGAAAGAAAAAAAAAAGTGGTGAAAAAAAGTGAAAAAGTGTTCTGGTCTGAATCAGGAGAGAAATCTGCATCAGATCAAGCAGCGTTTACAAGACAAAACAGCTCTAAACTAATATGTGGCTGGAGTTTGATGTGAGAGACAACAGCAGATGCACTTTTTCACTGGAGGAGTTATTATGGATTATGGACTCATATTTCAGTTAAAAACATCTTAGTGCTGGATTTGTTTCATCTTTTGTCTTCTCCAGATGTTAACTGATGGACTGGAGTGGTGTGGATTACTTGTGATGTTTTTATCAGACTCTCATTCTGACGGCACCCATTCACTGCAGAGCATCCATTGCTGAGACACTGATGCAGAGACACATTTCTACAAACCTGATGAAGACACAAACTCATCCTGATCTCAGATAGCCTGAGGGTGAACACACAATCAGCAAATTTTTGTATTTGGCTGAACTATTCCTTTAATATGAAATTGAACATATTTTGAATGATGTCACGTGATGTCGTAGCGTAACAGAGGTATATGAGTGGTTTGAATATTTTTTTTGTTCTTATAGTGTTTCTGGTTTGCTCATTTTCCAGTTTGCCAATGTGATTCAGTTGCCAAGCAGTCTAATTACATCAGTAATAATTTGTCAAATGTTGGAGAATGTCTTCAGTGTTGGAGGATGGACTGAAGGGCGAGTATTTCTCTTGGCAGAGACTCAGTCAGAATTCCCGGCTCTGAATACCTGGAAGTGTCCTTGTAAACAGACGCACAGCGTTCTGGAGAGATTCAGAGTACTATGAATCATGGTGCTTTGTTTGCGTTTTCTGCCCGACAAAATACTTGAACACAATAAATGTTGCCAAATGTTTTTTGGTAAGTGTTGTTCATCAGGCTTGTGAGACGAGCAGGATCAGGGGCCTCATTTATAAAGCGTGCGTACGCTCAGATTTGATCTTAGAGTGTGCGTACGCTTAAATCCACGCCAGCGCTCATATTTATAAAGACGGTCTTTGACGTGGAAAAGTGCTTACCGCCACGTCAAGGTCTGAGCAGGCGTACGACGTTTCCTTGTGGCGAAGTCGGAGTACTGCAGCTATTTGAATATCTAATAAAAGCGGTGTACGTGCAAGCACCGAATTCATCATAAACAACAAAGATGCAGTGTGAGAGATTAATTGTGCAGTGTAGTCAGATTTTTTATTAACGGGAGTTTTTGCGAGATTAGACTGACCTTTTTAGTAGCCTAATGTTGAGAGTTATTTACTCGCATTCTAGGCTACACAGTTTATTGCTTGTTGTTGTTTTTATCATTTTATTTTACAAGAGAACTGGCGACGTCTTGTTTTACTACTATTGCGTAAAATAAAATAAAAAAATAAAGTGCATAAACACATCTCCGACTGTTTTGTCTGTGTAAGAACATGTTGTTCAATAACGGTTTTAATATATTCTATTCAATAACATTGTTAACTGTTTTTATTTATAACATCTGCTGCTTTGCTTCTGTGAGAATATATAGAGACATCAGCCTTAAACTTTGTTTTTGTCATTTACATCAGTTATATTTGTATTAAATACACTAGATATGTTTGTGTCAGAGCATTAATGGCACATTTGAGCAGCATTAGTAAACTGTAAATATAAAGAAATAACAAATCACATGCAGGTTTTTTCAGACCTGAGACCATACTCGTGTAATAATTTATTTTATTATGATATGAAACGTCCAATTTTTCTTTCTATAATGTTTTTTTTTTTTTTAGTTTTGCTAGAATTTTGTGATACTACACTTTTTATTAGTTGTCATAGCAAGTGATTTTAAAAGTAGGATGCTCACTTTTTATAAGATGACTGAATTTTACTTGAATTCGTAGTTTATTCTTACATTTGGAAACCTTATTGTTTAATAATTACACTACTACTACTACTAATACTACTACTACATTATTTCTGTTGTTTCTAGTAGTAATTAATTCATAATAGTCAATAGAAAAAATATAACCACACACATTGTTTGTCCAAAGAATAATTACACATTATGAAATAATTTGGATCCACGCATGTTAATAATTCCTATGCATCTATGGCCTATAAAATGGCCTATGAAGTAATAGTTTGCAAGAAGCAGAATGGCAGCATTAGCGCTTCTTGAAGAGATTGCAAACCGTGCAATTAGAAGACAACGTGTTTTTTGGACTGTGATTTCAAGTCGGACCATTTTTTAAACGTCTTTTAAGGACCTTTGCTGCCCCCCCCACCCCTACCTCGTTCACAACCTGCGCTATACACTGCCATGCCACAAATTTAGTTTTGTGTGAAAGCCCAAAGAGCGTCCCCGCACGAACCTCTCTTTTTCTTTGTGCTCGCCATTCTCAAGCATAGAATTTGGATATTGGCGTGTGCTCTTTTATATGATAATGATATTAATTAGGGGGCGTTTACAAGGCGGAGATCTGACACCAGTCAGCTGCGCACTATTTCAAGATTATTTGTGATTTATAAACGTCACATCTGGAAGAGAGGCGTACGCACCTGGTTTTGTGCGCACGTTCGTTTTCTCTGAATCGCACTTACGCACTTTTGCAAAATGATCTTAGAACAAATTTAGGATGGTTTCTGCGCAACATTTTATAAATGAGGCCCCTGGTGATGTCTGTGCTGATATAATGTGTGGTTCACAGCGTATGGTCTGAATCTCTGCACTGATGTGAATGAGGTTTCTGAAGCACATGCTCACCAGGTACATTTGATGATTTCTGCTCAGCTCCGGAGCGAATGAAAGACTGAATAATATCACAACAATGCTGTTTCACTTGTGTTTTTTAAATAAGAAGTCATTTGCTTTAATCTGAAGTGATTTATGGTGTATTACAGTACAGTACACTTGAAGCATGGTTTAATGAAATACATCTTTTAACACATACACACTTGTTACATCTTGTATCTACAGCTATATTAGTGTTCAGATGTTTAGGGTTGGTGAGATTTATTCATGTTTTTGAAAGAAGTCTCTTCTGCTCACCAAGACTGCATTTATTTAATCAAATATACAGTAAAAACTGTGAAATATATATATATATATATATACTGTATATATATTTCAATTTAATATAGCTGTTTTGTATGTAGATATATGTAACAAAATGTAATTTATTTCTGTGATCAAAGCTGTATTTTCAGCATCATTACTGCAGTCTTCAGTGTCACATGATCTTCAGAAATCATAATAATATGCTGATTTGCTGCTCAAGAAACATTTCTGATTATTATCAGTTGAAAACAGTTGTGCTGCACAATATTTTTTGTGGAAACCATCATACATTTTATTTTTCAGGATTCACAGATGAATAGAAAGTTCAAAAGAACAGCATTTATTTGAAATAGAAATATTTTGTAACATTATAAATGTCTTTACTGGCACTTTTAATCAATTTAATGAGTCCTTTACCAATAAAAGTGATAATTTCATTTTAAAAACATACAATAATCAAATAAAATCAATAATCCTCAAAAATATATAGAGTAAATCTAAAACAATTTTTAGAATATAATTTCCTTTTTTTTTATTTTGTTTTACATTTCTAAAGCTGTGCATACATAAATAGTTTTACATTTGAGTTTTTGCCTATATATTCATATTGCATGTTTTAGCAAATACCCAGACAGTTTGAAAACTAATGAGATGGGGCTGAATAATTTATCAGTGCATGTTAATCTAATGAAAAAATGTCTTCATAATGCTTCAACATATAAGATAAAATATAAATGACTCAGAAATTGCTTTCCTTTCCGGCTGACGTCAACCTGCTATTAAAAACTGTCCACGATCCAATCAACAGCCAGTGGGTCTTAGTTCACTACATTACGGTTCAAACCAGCAGATGTTTGATTACCAGCCCTCTACATCAGCCTCTACATCAGATTATAGACTGAATAATCCGTGCTGTTCTGAACACCCTGTGTTGTTTTTCAGGTTCATCGTGGGAGAGATCAATACGGCAGCTGGGCTTTGAAAGGTAAGAGAGTTTCTTCTTCAGATGAGAGAGCTGGACTCCTCCGTGTGAATGTGCTGTTGTCTTTGGAGGCTTTGAGCGGCCTGGACGAGGGTCAGACGGATGATCCATCAGAACGCAGCAAGAAACTCAATACTGAATAACAAAATAATGTATCTGAAAATAATATAGACGATAAAACATGACCAGAGCAGGTCCATCTGTTCCCCCTCACATATTATATGACAGAACAATGAAAGATATTGGGTAATATTTTTCATAAAAAGAGAAAAACAGTCTTCCAACCACAGTATTTGTTGAAACATGTACTGTAATGATGCAGTTTATCAACTAAAATGACAAAATACAGTATCTCTTCAAAGGTTTGGAGCTCTGAAATGACACAAACTGCCATAGCAGTTTAGTAAAGTTAGTTTAGGTTAATCCAGAGGCTAAATGTTGACTATTCCCTTGTTAAAAAGAAGTACACTTTAGCATACTTTTAAAAAAGAGTACTTATTATGAAAATAATATACTTTAAAAGAATATAATTATGTGCACACTCAATATAATGTTTTTGGACACTAAATTGCATGTTATTTGCAATTAAATGAAAATGTGTCATAGTTTAAATTTATATGAAATTCAATTAGCTGAAGTTTAGAGTGCTTTTTTGACCCATTGAAGTAGGACTTAAGTACATCTTTATATGTAATTTCATAATTGAGATATGGTTAAAGCACTGCTGAATGTACTGCCAAGCATTTATAGTAAACTAAAACATACTTTAATGTCATTTCTATTGAAACTTGTACAGTATGTCATATACTGTTTTTAAATATGTTTGTTGTTACACTTTTGTAGTGAAGTTGCAATTTAGTACAATTAAAATATATGAACTTTAAATGTAATATCAAATAACATGCTACAGTTAAAATTACAAGCGAGTACTTTACATGTGTTTCAGTATGTTACTCAGCACATCAAAATAAGTGTACTTCTTTAAAGCATGACAAAAGATGATTAAAACAATGATTTTAAATGTACCTTAAAGTGAAAGTTTTAATTTGACATTATTACAGTGTACTTTTTGTATTTAAAGTGTACTTACGTGTGATACTGTAAGTCATAAAAGTGTCTGTCTTTAAGTGGCCTTTTATTTCATTCAAATGACATTAACTGTAAGTGCAGATTTGTAAGTACACTACAAGTGCACATTCAGTACAATTAAGTGCACTTCTTTTTCACAAGGGTTCATTCACTGGCAATGATTATAAACACTCACTTGTTGATACTTTGTTTCAAGTTCAAGTTGCTTTATTGGCATGACATTTGTATTACAGTATTGCCAAAGCATTTACTTATACATTCATACTTTGTTTCATTCAGGGGTTTTTTTCTGTTTGATCTTATATAATGTTAAAGTTCAAAGCCAAAATGGTTTCTCAAATAAATAAGTGAATTATCCCCTGCATGCATTCTGTTCTGTGTGCAGACTCATTGACTGGCACTGGACTGTGGCACCAGCCTAAATTCAGCTTGAGTGATTGATTTAGTCATTAGACATGTGGGTGGCATCATTCATACAAGTCCCTCTTTTCTGTTTCATCTTTCTGATCATGTTTGTTAGTGTTGTTTGTAAGTGTCCGGTGTCTGTGGGCCGCTCCGGTCACTCTGTGGCTGTAACAGCGGCGCCTCCGGTTGAAACAGTGGGCGTCTGGGAAGCAGGTGACCGATGCTGACCAATGCTAATCAGACAGCAGTGACTGCGCTTGAGAAAGAGAAAATGATGATAGACTACAGACAAACTAATGTGCGAAAGAAAAGAGCATTTGGTTACCGTCTCTCATGCATACAGGTGTTTCTTCAGCTATCAGCACTTTCAATTCCCAGGAGTTGATTTAAATTAAAATGAACAGATTTCCTTTTTCTTTTTATTATATGAAGGTCACTTTAAACTTGGAAAACTGTTCTGTTGACATTTGTTCGTGCTACTTTTCAAAAGCCTTATTTATAGATTTTATTGTTTTACTTATGACTCAAGCAATGAATATTAGTAAAGTTAAATTTCAATAATTGCATTTGAAAAACTCTCTCTCTCTCTCTCTCTCTCTCTCTCTCTATATATATATATTAATTTTTATTTAGGAGACAACAATATTGGCTAAGAGCATGCTTAAGACTTAAGACAAACCAAGAAGAAAAACATGTAAACAGAATATTTTTATTGTGCGTTAATCTGTAATTTTGTCAAATAATGCAAAAAGTGAGAAATATTATTTAATTGTGTATATTTGGGGTAAATAAAATGCTAGCTATAAAATACCAAAATAACAAACAAACAAATAAATCAATCAATATATATATATATATTTTCAGTTTTTGTGTATTTTTTCCAGAAATATTTGAAATGTTATTTTTACAAGTTACTTCTATAACACAACAGTATCAAACACAATAAAAAAAAATTAAAAATTAAAGTAAAAAAAAAAAAAAAAAAAAATGCATGAAAAGTTCATGAAAAAAAAAAGAATTCTCCTGTGATGATGTACAGTATATAAACTTTTCAGCATTGTTAGCAGTGTTTTCATTTCATTTCAATGGTAATGTGTTTTAAGGTAATTTAGTAGAAATGTGGCTGAAGAAACACTCATACATTCATGTGCACATGCTAATGTGTGGTAACCTGGCAGACTGTTGAATATTTGGCTAGATTTACAAACAGCGGGTCTCACAATTACAGCATTAGTGATTTAGAGTTTAAGGCCAGCATTTGCGTTTCATTGGTCCAGTTGGCAGAAACGCATTGGAGAAGAGCATCTGAACACAGTCTGCTCACAGCAGCTGGAAGTGGTTAAAACAGGCATGTTAGTCATGATCTGTGTGATGTTAGTGACAGACAGCTGTAATTTACCTGACTGTAGAGGAAAAGCAGTGTCTGGAAATCTAGCACAAACCATATGTGCTGCGAGCCAGATTACATAATAATGACTTATGCAGCTGCTGTGACTACATGAATGTGTGTACGGCATTACCACAACAATGCAAATGTAACAGGGACATGCTAAAATCACTCAGAAAACCTTAGCAACTGCATAGCAACACCCTGGTAACCATCTACAACAACTTGCCAAATACATAGCAACACCCTATCAGCCTTCTACAACACCTTAGAAACTGCATAGCAACACAATAAAACAATTAAAACACCTTAGCAACTGCATAGCAAGTATGTATAGCAACATAACACTTCAATAACTTTAGCAGCTGCATAGCTACACCTTGGTAACCATCTACAACACCGTAGCAACTGCATAGCAACCAACTATAACACTCTACACTTTAGAACACTTTAACAACTGCATAGTAACTCCTTAGCAACCATCTACAACACCCTAACAACTGCCTAGCAACACACTAAAACACTCAACAATTTCGAACACTTTAACAACTGTATAGCAACTCCTTAGCAACTATCTACAACACCCTAACAACTGCTTAGCAACACACTAAAATGCTTAACACATTAGAATGCATAGCAAACTGCACAGCAACAACTTGGCAACCATCCACAACACCCTAGCAACTGCATAGCAACACAACCAACAACACCTCACAACACACAACTGCATAGCAACACCTTGGCAACCATCCACAACACCCTAGCAACTGCATAGCAACACATTGGCAACCATCCACAACACCCTAGCAACTGCATAGCAACACACCAAAACACTCACAACACCAACTGCATAGCAACACCTTGGCAACCATCCACAAGACCCTAGCAACTGCATAGCAACACCTTGGCAACCATCCACAAGACCCTAGCAACTGCATAGCAACACCGTGGCAACCATCCACAAGACCCTAGCAACTGCATAGCAACACACTAAAACTGCATAGCAACACTTTAGCATCCATCCACAACACCCTTGCAACTGCATAGCAGCACACTAAAACTGCATAGCAACACCTTGGCAACCAGCTACAACACCCTATCATCATCACTGCAGGTTTTGCACAGATAAGCGTCACTCAAAAGGAAAATCTTCAATTGGGCTCTCAGAGAAAATTCTGATAAAATAAAATGTCAGAACATAATGAATATTCAAGAAAATAAAGAATAAATAAAGGTATGTATAGCACGCTACTGTAAAGGCTCATGTTGACTCCGAGCGTAAGGAACGTGATGTGGAGCGGGAATATTTCAGAGACGTGGAGCTCTAATCAGATTCATGTGCGCTCAAGCTTTGTTTGCTTTATCATATCAACATTTCATTTCTTCTACTAAACTGCGTGGAGTATTGTCCAAACTTTATCAGTTTCCTACGATCACCAGTTTACAAGCAGGTTTTCCAACCCAGACAAGGGTTTGTTTAGTCTACTGTATGTGAAGAAACACTAACAAATTATGCTTGCAACAACCATATGTCTGATCTACTCCATCATTTACCAATATAGATTATTGTTCGTGTGACGTTCTCTGATATACCATATCTGACCACACTTCCCACACAACTTCCTCTGGTAGTTTGTCACTAATGGGGCCAACGAG
This sequence comes from Aspiorhynchus laticeps, assembly GCA_023376895.1. Lineage (NCBI taxonomy): Eukaryota > Metazoa > Chordata > Actinopteri > Cypriniformes > Cyprinidae > Aspiorhynchus > Aspiorhynchus laticeps. The sequence goes on from CM041807.1 coordinate 15,349,772, forward strand.
CCGTGAAATGTCAGAATAATCCTTTGTGTGTTTTCTATTTAAATTGGACTTGCATGGCATAAATCAGACGTGTTTTTCTTGAATCTCCCATTAAAACACAAGGGAGATCGAAACAGGCGCTTCATTATGAGTGTTGCCACACGAAGCCTGAATCATGCCACTGTGCTGCGTGTTGCTCTTGGACAGAACAAACCCAACGCGTCTTTGGATGCCACCCTCCCAGCATGCACTGGGCTCACTGTTATTTTCTGTACTAATAATTAGGGTGTGATTGTGAGGTTTGTGAGGAAGACGAGCGAGTTGGAAGCAGGTTATCAGAGGAGGAGGATGGTTTATCAGTCATGTTGACTGACCTCGCTCCAATTTACAGGCCAACAACAAGGCATTTATAGGAACAAACTCGCATGACTCAGTGGAGAATGAAGTGTACTTATGATTCATGGCTTCCACTGCACTTTTGGCCCTTTGCAAGCCGTTCTGTCCACAGTGGATTTGGCTTCTCGTCGACTCGCTCAGCAAACAGAAAGGTTCAGTGATTCAGCCTCAGTGCCTCCATTGTGTTTGAAATGGGACAAAACAGTCATCTTCACCCAAACTGATCTACTCTCTTCTAAACTACAGCTTCTACAGTGGTGTATTGTTGGCTGAACGTTTGCGGTGTTCTGCAGTACATTATTGTCCTGATTCAGACAGACACAAGGAGATCTAATCATGTGAGCAAGTTATGCACTTTCAGAAATATCTTCTGATGAATGAGATCTGTCGATCAATAATTCACACCAGTTAGCTGCAACCTGACACATAGAAGTCTAGTTAAAGTAGTTTTTTAATGTTTCTGAAAGAAGTATCTTCTGTTCACCACGGCTGCATTTATTTGATCAAAAATACAGTAAAAATTGTGAAATATTTTTACAATTTCAAATAGCTGTTTTCTATGTGAATATCCATTAAACTGTAATTTATTTCTGTGATCAAAGCTGTATTTTCAGCATCATTACTCCAGTCTTCAGTGTCACATGATCTTCAGAAATCATAATAATATGCTGATTTGCTGCTCAAGAAACATTTCTGATTATTATCAATGTTGAAAACAGTTGTGCTGCCCAATATTTTTGTGAAAACTGTGATAATTAATTTTTTTATGATTCACAGATAAATAGAAAGTTCAAAAGAACAGCATTTATTTGAAATATAAATCTTTTGTAACATTATAAATGTCTTTACTGTCACTTTTGATCAATTTAATGCATCCAGACTGAATAAAGTATTAATTTCTTTTAAAAATGGTCCTTACCATAAACGTTTGCACAGTAATGTATATTTAAATTAAATGTACTATGAACATTAGTATATGTTCTGTGATTTGCTTAGAGAAATAGACTAATCAGTGTCTGCAGGTTTTAACCATTACATTGATTCTTTCAATATGCAAAAACATGAATCTCATTTAATTTGCAGCTAGAAAATGCTCAGCTGAGGTCTAGATCTGGAGAAATTAAGAAGATAAAGCCTTTGAAAGCCTTTAAAATTCAAGTGCAGAGACGAGACAAAAACTCAAACAAATGACATGTTACAAATTACATTTTTATGAGTAATTTTTTTGGCTTCCTAGTACATAAAATCCAATGTTAATGGAGAGAAAATTATGTTTAATTTCTCACTCACTTTCTAAATTCTCTCTCTCTTTCTCTCTCTCTCTCTCTAAGAATCAATAAGAAGGACCTACTGTATCTCAGCCTGACATCTACATCTGTGTGTGTGTGTGTGTGTGTGACCTTTTTTGATTGTCTGAAGTGACTCAGATCACTGAGAGCCTCAGGGCTGTATACTGTAACCGTTCTGTATCCCATCATGCATCACAGAAGGCCTTGTTGTAGCACATAGCCGTCCCACACTGCTGGAAAGCTTTTGTAAGTCTGATGACAGACGTCTCCCGTTATGGATCTTACTGAGAGATGAGATTGGATTACTCAACAAGCAGATGGCCTGCTGGACCTTTGAAATGTGTTTAGTTTAGTGTAGTTAATTCAGCACAATGCTGAAGATCTCTTGATTTGAAGACCTGTCATGACGTTCTGATCCCTGTCTTTTATAGTTTTTTCAGTCTCTGCAAAACAGATTATGAAGCTTAAAATGCAGACATATATAAGGATGTTTCTATATGGGTCAGTCTATATTTTAGGGTATATTTCATGTCCATTGTTGATCATTATATTTGTTTCTAACAATTTTCCTAAGAAATGTCTTATTTTACACATTAAGAGAATGCATGCTATAATCACACACATATTTTGTGCACCCTGTTTTTCAGTTGCCTTCCCTTCAATGCCCCATAAATTACAGTTTTTGCAATGTGCACTTTTAAAATTGAGCAAATCCTGAGTTCAAAATGAGTTTAAATACAATTTCCTTGTAAATAAGAAAATATTTAATTTTACTTAAGTCCACAAAAATTGTGTCATGATAATCTCAAAATGACCTATTGTCAAGGAGTATATTAATTATGCATCAGCTGTTGGGTACATGGTTGTAATTTTCAATACATTTTATGATTTAAATTCAAATAAATATTAAAACTTAAGGGTTAGCCTAATCAATAACATTTGGCCTTCCATTAAAATTATGTCAAAAAGGTGAAATTGTCAACTGAACCCATTCATTTGGTGTTTAATGATTAATCTTGGCAACTAGCAGAAAAGATGAACACTGCATAAAATATATAAACTAAAACCAATAGTTATTCTTTTTACACTTCATTTGTGAACTGTACCCAAAATTATGACCATAGTATAGAGTTTGAATTATGCTCACTTCCAGCATGAAAATTTCCTGATAATTTACTCACCCCATGTCATCCAACATGTTCATGTCTCATGTCGCAAAAAAATAATGTTTTTGAGGAAAACATTCCAGGATTTTTCTCCATATAGTGGACTTCAATGGGATCAACTGGATGAAGGTTCAAACTGCAGTTTCAAAGAGCACTACATGATCCCAGCTGAGGAATAACGGTCTTATCTAACAAAACAATCTGTCATTTTCTAAAAAATAATGATAATAACATTTATATACTTTTTAACCACAAATGCTCATTTTGCACTAGCTCGACCTCATGCATTATTCAATCACACACATGTGACGTAGGCGGAAGCACCGACCCAGTGTTTACAAAGTGAACGTGCAAAGAAAATCAAAAACACCCTTTACAGAAAAAGGTAAAACAAAGATGAGGGATGATTTTGAAGTTGGAGGAGAAAACGAGATGGAGTTTTTCGCCCTACACCACCTTTTTGAACCAGAGTACACAGACGAAGAGCTAACAGCGCGCGACATTTCCAACGTGATTGCATAATGCGCAAAGACGAGCATTTGTGGTTAAAAAGTATATAATTTTATTTATTTTTTTGAAAATGACAGATCGTTTGGCTTGATATAAGACCCTTATTCCTCGGCTGGGATCGTGTAGAGCTCTTTGAAGCTGCACTGAAACTGCAATTTGAACCTTCAACCCGTTGATCCCATTGAAGTCCACTATATGGAGAAAAATCCTGGAATGTTATCCTCAAAAACCTTTGCGACTGAAGAAATAAAGACACACACATCTTGGATGACATGGGGGTGAGTACATTTTCAGAATATTTTAAATTTAGGAAGTGAACTAATCCTTTAAAAAATATATATATATATATATATATATATATCAAGAATAAATTAAAGATATTTCACATCCAAGATATTTAAGTAAAAAAAAGTTTTTGTTTGATATTTTATACTGTTTTGCTTATTAAATAAGTTGTAATTGGTTTAAATTTACATTAGATGTGTAAAGTGTTCCGGTTCACCCCAAAAGTGTTTATTGGGGTCCAGGTCTGGGCTTTTTGCAGGAGAGTTCAGTTCTTTCACACCAGACTCAGTTAAACATTTATGGCCTTTTCTTTGTTTAAAGAGTCACTGTCATGCTGAAACACAAAAACTTCCTCCGCAAACTCCTGCAACAACGTTAAAATCACAGAATTCTCTAGAATGCATTTGAATGGCGTTGCATTAAGTTTTACTTCTGAAATTGCTTATGCATTGATAATGTTCACAAACAAAGGCATTTTATCTTGTCTGTCTTGTATTTTTTCCATAGTTTCCTGGCTCAGCACCGTTGAAGCGTACAGAAAATGTTCTGGATAATGACGCAGTTTATTTTTTTCATAATCCAGTGAACAAAAGAGTTTTGTTTCTAAAGTTTGCAGCCCTGTCCCTTGAAATCCATGACTTGCTGCAGCTGAATCTTATAGCAGTATTTGTGCCGTATCTAATGCATCAGGAAGATGTCGTGCTTGGATGGAATCAGGCTCTGTTGGGTTTGTTTTCTAAAAGCTCCTTTGCTTGAGTTTGTTTGGACAGTTTCTCGCTGGCTGCTCTGGAAGCAGCTGATCTCTGCTCCATTTCACTGGTATTTAAGCATTGGAGTCGTGCCGCTCACCCGGGGAAGGCGAAGGTAACGTCTAACACTTGGCTCCGGTTGGGTCTGTGGGATCCGCTGACTCCTGCTGAGACACCTGGTGAAACGCCAGCCAGCGTCAGCCCACATTCCTCCTCTCATTAAAACAAAAACCTCACCACCAATCCATGCATATCACCATCTCGGTTTGTTCTTGAATCTGAATCAATCGCTTAATTGCTCGTTCAGTGTCCAGCAGTGAAAGTAAAAGATTTGCTTTGTGCACTTCGGTGCTTCCCATAATTCATTGCTTTTACCCAAATCAGTGCCATCTGTGGCCCTCCTCCTTTGTCTTCAGCTGCGTGTGCTCACGGTTTTCTCTTTATGAGCTCGCCGAGATGAAAGGTCTCTCTGAGCAATACTGTAAACTGTTTAGATACAGCAGACGTCATTACAAAGTGCATCTGCGCCGTGAGCCAATCGCAGCGTGTTAACCATAACGTCTGCCACTTATTACGGTTTATGAAGCAAATATCACACACTTCAAAGCCATTGCATCGAGGCTAGTCAGGGAAGCTTTGCTTTGAACGCAGGGATTTTGCCCTGAGTCTGCCCAAACATTTATTTACAGTGTTAGGCAATCGACAATAAGGCAAAAGTAGCTTTTCCAGCTGACATTTTTAATAAATATTTAATAAATAATAAATAAATATGAATTATTATTATTGATTGATTGATCGATGGGGATTTTCCAGTGAATCTTTCTGTATGTTACACTGAAAGTCCAGCAGGTGGCAGCAAGTGACAGTTTTATGAGTGAGTTATTGAATCATTCATTCAAATGATTTGTTCAAAATACTGATTCATTCAGGAAACAAACACCACTTCTGTTGCTTGGAGTCGCGACAGTAATTCATAATACATCATTATAATAAAAAGTTTAAATAGTTGTCGTTGGCAGGATGAAATTAGACAAAGTACCTGAAAATATTGTGTATAAAACGTAAGTTACTGGATTTTGCTGTTTGACTGGATATTGGGCACATAACTAGGCCTACATGTTGTTGAAGAATCAGTCAGTAATATTATTTTTATAAATCCCACATACACCAAACTTACTTAAATTGACGACTGAAATCACTGACATTATTAAAATGTTTTGAGTTCGATTCAATAACCGCTTTGTTGAATGTATCAGACTGATTCAAACAGCTAACTCTTTTTGAACGATTCATTAAAGAGCGATACACGAGTCATTTGCTTGTGGAGTTTATGATTCACTTAAAAGAATCGGCTCATAAGAGTCATTTGTTCGTGAATCATTACACTCGCGTAGGGTGTTTGTTTTTGTGTACAGCTCGATATAAAAGTGGCATCTTCTTAATATTGTTTTGAGTTACGGTGTTTTATCTTATCACATTCGATACAGATTGCAAACTGTCATTCACAATGCAGGTAAAATATGATTTTTTGATGTACATTGACTAAAATCCAAAGAATTAACAATAATTAACAGTGCTGCGTTACAATAAAATACACCCTTATGAAAATTAACTATGTTTTTTTATAGTAAAAGTGTAGTAACCATGTTTTTTTTGTTTTTTTTTTGCGGATTGTTTGTGATTTGTATTTTAACAACTAATTATAGTTAGTGTAGCAAAACCATAATACCACTATACATATAGTCAGGATTATAGTATAAATTGTGTATATTTAATGGGCTTATATGGAATTATCATGGTGTTACCTGTTTAATTTTGTGGGTAGGAGTTGCATCTTTGACTTTGTTAAAATACACATACATTTGTTGTTGTTATTCAATAATCGAGTAGCACTTATACTGTATATTTCAGCAAGTTGTGCTTTTATAATTTGCCATATTTTCCCAATCTCTGTGCATATATTTTACAAGATATCTGCAAAATATGTTAATGGTTGTGTTCACAGTTTTTGAACGTGTTTGTTTTGAAGCCATCGCTCTCTAACAGCTTATAAAAAGCACTGGCATCCCAAAATTACGCAAACGTCTGCGTCATAAACTCTTAAAGATCTGAAAACGAGCATCTTTACAGCTGAAAAGGGTCGCTACAGACGTGTGAGTTTGAAACAAGTGGCGTTTGAGTTTTCCGCAGGGAGACGGGCCGCTCTCTGAAGGCTTGAATGGGTTGGTTTCATGAAAGATCTCTCGACTCGGGCCGAGCGTGGAAATGAGATCCAGACGGGCCAGCGCTGTGAGCGAGGATCTGGGAGTCACAGGCTTTTATTATAGAACAGAGTGTTTTTGTGTTTTTAAGAGGCACTGCAGCTCATTGTTGCACTAAGAGCACTCGTAAAAACTCATTTCATCTCAAATGTTAGTTTGACTCACACAGTTCTAATTTACTTTCACTGTATATAATTTATGCATATGCTACCTTTAATAAGTTTGTAATTTTTTTTAAATAAATCTCTTCTGCTCACCAAGCCTGCATTTATTTGATCCAAAGTAACAGTAAAATTATTGCAAAAACAGTAAAAAAAAATAATATTTTTTAATATTTTTGAAATATTTAAAATAACTGTTTTCTTTTTGAATATATTTTAAATTGTAATTTATTCCTGTGATTTCAAAGCTGAATTTTTAGCATCATTACTGCAGTCACATAATCCTTCAGGAATCATTCTAATATGCTGATTTGCTACTCAAAAAAAAAAAATATATATATATTTATTAGTATTAGTATTATTATTATGTTAAAACAGCTGAGTAGAATTTTTTCAGGTTTCTTTGAATAGAAAGTTCAGAAGAACAGCGTTTATCTGAAATTGAAATCTTTTGTAACATTATAAATGTTTTTATCATCACTTTATCAATTTTATGCATCCTTGCTAAATAAAAATAATAATTTCTGTAATTTCTTTATTTCTTGAGCAGCAAATCAGCATATTATAATGATTTCTGAAGATCATGTGACACTGAAGAGTAATGATGCTGAAAATACAGCTTTGATCACAAAAATAAATTACATTTTTAAAATATATTCAAATAGAAAGCAGTTGTTTTAAATAATAAAAATATTTCACAATATTACTGCTTTAGCTGTATTTTGGATCAAATAAATGCAGAAGAGAATTCTTTAAAAAAACATTACAAATCTTACTGTTTAAAAACTTTTGCCTGGCAGCGTATATTTATCTTGCATATTTTTTCCATGTTAAAATGTTTTCTCCTATCCCAGTTTAATATGCAGAGACAACTGTAAGTAAACCATGACTTCCCAAAGCGTGTAAACACTGAGGCTCTGTGGTGCTATCAAAACACTCCGACATGTCAGCTTCTGGCTCGAGCAGCGGTGTGAGGCAAGGGTTTCACTGCAGGACTGTCTGGGTGTAAGGAGTGATAGTGTACCGGACGTTAATGACTGTATAAATGTGTGTTTGTCTCGCTGCAGCGTCCGAGGTGCAGACGCCGGGAACGGCATCCGAGTGTTCATCCCGGACATCGGCATGTTTGTGGTGGGTCTGGTCACGTGGCTCCTGTGCTGCAGTCTGGAGAAGCCTCCGCTGAAGGACGTGTCTCAACACAACAGTGACTTTGAGCTGGACAATCAGGTGAGAAAACACATCACAACACAGACTCCTGAAGCCCACTCGATAGTCTTCAGTGTTTTAGCTTTGACGCCAAGACTGAGAGATATGGTCAAAAATATCAGCACAATATCATTCCATATCACTATTTCTCACAATATTCATTTCATATCATTAATACAGAACGAAATGCTTTCCCACGTGTTTGTTTAGACCTCAAGAATGAATAAAGATGCCCCAAACTAGATTTCATTTAGTGCAAATTCATCATTAAAAATGCTGTTGAAAAGAATTCATAAAATAAACCATAATCTTTTAAAATGTAATCAAAAGAAAATATAACAATTAATATGCATTAATTAATGCATTTTTTGTCAAATAAGGTACTGCATAACAGAACAAGTGTACTGTATGAATTAAAACATGGATGGAAGAATATCTTGGTTATATAATGCTTAAAATAAAAATTAAATATTGCATATGCGTTCCAGGTGTTTGCTATAGACCACAGGAATGAATGTTTAAATTGTTTAAACTCCACAGACTAAGCTGTCTTTTAATTTAGGCCCAGTTGAATACTTTTTATCTTTTCCAAATTCTGTGTTTTCGCTTTTATTTTTCCAGATTCTGTTTTCATAAATTGAAAAAATGTGATCAAAAGAAAATATAGCAATTAGTTGTTTGTTAATCGTTTGATTTAGGCCCAATTAAATGTTTTATTTTATTTTAATTTTAAAGGGGTCATATGACGTTGCTAAGAAGAACATTAATTTGTGTATTTGGTGTAATGCAATGTGTTTATGTGGTTTAAGGTTCAAAAAACACATTATTTTCCACAAACCATACATTATTGTTTCTCCTCTTTGTCCTGCCTTTCTGAAACACATCGATTTTTACAAAGCTCATCGTTCTGAGAAGCGAGGTGTGCTCTGATTGGCCAGCTATCCAGTGCGCTGTGATTGGCCGAATACCTCAAGCCTGTGACGGAAATGTTACGCCCCTTACCATATTTGGAAACACACAGCGTCTCCATGACAACAATACCACAGCCAGAATAAAAGCTACACCTTCTTTCTTTGTGTAAACATTTGGGCGGTGTTATGCAGATCTTCCCACACAGTGATGTAGACATGTGGGGTGTGTTTAAATGAGGCGTTTTAGGAAGACGTGGACGAGTCTTAACTTTATAAAGAATATCTCTTTGGGTTTGAGACTTTAGTCTTAGTGACTTTACAGATCTTGTAGTGTATGCACGAACAGCTTGTAGCACTGCAAAGACAGAGGAAAACATGAAATACAGTCATATGACCCTTTTAGGCTATGTTCACACTTGGCGCCTTTTTGAAAGGCTGCCAGCATCTGTTTTACATTATAATCCTACGGAGTAAACCATGTTTTCAAAAAAGTCCTGGGCGCTTTTTAAAACGCCACCGCCAGCGTCTTTTTCTGCAGCTAAGAGCGTCTTTTCAAGTTGAAAAAAACGCCCTACGTCAAGAAACTTTTTGACAGCTGACCAATGACAAGCGAGTGGCGAGTCGTTTCCATAAAAACAGAAACAACGAGAAAAAAGGAGAAGATATCCGGTAGACAGATCGTACTAGTTTCGGAGCACAAGGAGTTGTATGAAACCGTGCATCATCCAACCGGAGCTCCTGGACTAAATTGTTGGAAGCACCATACAGTTTCCTTCCCCGTGTAATATTGCGCTCCCACAAACATCGTTGAACCCATAGATATATATAGATGCCCTATTCGACCGCTCCAGGCACGTAGATGCGGCCGCCATCATGGAACGGTATTTTTGACGTCATTCACCATACTGTAGGTTCGCAGAGAGCCGTTGAGCCGTTCTGTGCATGATTGTGGCATCTTTCGAATATTCAGTGATTACCATGGTGAATGACGTCAAGTTCACCGCTGCAATATGGCGGACGGCTTATGTATAGCGGCCCATAGAAACAGTCGCTAATGAGGCATCTAGTATATCTATGGTTGAACCCCTGTTAACTTCAAAAGCTTTTTATTTTACTAAAAAAGTGCTCTTGTCAACTTTTTCTAGTCAAAAAAGACGCCAAGTGTGAACATGCCCTAAGTCTGTTTTCAGTTTTATTTTATCTGGAATAAGTATTGTATGATTTAGTGCACTTTGACAAATTATTAAATTGCTTAAAGTGTATACAAAAGAAAATTTAACAAAAAAAATTTTTTGTCAAATGAGGTGCTGCACAACAAAACTTGTATACTACATAAATTAAAACATGGATGTAGAAGTATTTTAGTCATGTGATATTCCTTGAAATAATAATATTAATAATAATAATAGCATTAAAAATAGTCAGCGACTTGCTTACAGAGTTTTTAGTGACACGCAGCTATTGTGTAGGATAAATATCGAACTAACTCAAAAGCTTATTACCTATATATTGTAGTTTTTTTCCAGTAATAAATATTGATTTATCACCCAGCACTACCTGACATGTACAGTAAATTTCACCTACTGTATATAGAGTTGTATGTCGTCTCACACCCGTATCACTCATTGCTTGTCATTCTCGCACTTCTTCCCTCACTGCAGGAGACTTTCACTTCCAGCTGAAGGCCGTTTTGGCTATAAATTATGAAGTGCAGCTTTGTGGAGGAAAATACTGAAAACACATAACTATCTGGATGAATAACAAGTGCAGTTTCTCCACAGGCGGTCATTGTTTCCCTTGCGCTTGATTATTAGGAAATCAAACCTGATGCTATGATAAAGACCACAGTGTAATCAGATGAACGAATCCAATGATAATGACACTGATGAAATATTCACTTTAATTAAATGACATTCTCGAATTAATATGACAGCCTGAAACTATACATAAATGTGTATGTAAGTCAGCGAGGACCCTTCGTGTCAATAAGTCAAGCGTACTCTCTGCACAAATAAACTAGTGGAGATTCGTGTGTCCTAATTCACTTAAGAGATCGCTTTCTCACTTACTGCATCTACAAATATACAGAATCGTTTAAATATAATGTGTTTGACCAGTTAATTGATCTAGAAAGAATAAAATATTTTTAGTGTATTGATTTCCACTAAGTGCTTGCTTTGAATTTGATCTTCTGCCATATAAGATCCTGCAGTTCCTATGAAAACATACGTTGAGCGGATGGAGATGTTTTTTCAAAGATGTAATTATGTAATTTTGTGCCTATATAGACTATAAGAAAAACATGCATAATGTAGCTAAATGCTTTAGAAAAGCTAATAATGAAATACAAGTGCAAGCAGAAATGATCAGAATCCAGCGGATTTGGGAAGCTACTGTAAAAAAGTACAATACTGTAAACAATACTGTATTTTATACTGTACATTGGTGCTTGTCACATCATGTTTAGTGTGTGAGTGATTCATTAGACAAGACATTTGTGACCCTGGACCACAAAACCAGTCTTAAGTGTCAATTTCTACAAATTGAGAGTTATACATAATCTGAAAGCTGAATATATAAGCTTTCCATTGATGTATGGTTTGTTATGATAGGACAATATTTGGCTGAGATACAACTATTTGAAAATCTGGAATCTGAGGATGCAAAAAAAAATCAAAATATTGAGAAAATCACCTTTAAAATTGTCCAAATGAAATCCTTAGCAATGCATATTACTATTCAAAAATTAAGTTTTTATATATTTACGGTAAAAAAAAAAAATCAAAATATCTTCATTTAATATCCTAATGATTTTTGGCATAAAAGAAAAATGTATAATTTTGACCCATACAATGTATTGTTGGCTATTTCTACAAATATACCTGTGTTACTTATGACTGCTTTTGTGCTCCAGGGACACATTTGTTATTTAATAGTTTTACCTAAAATGACAAATACTGTTGAGACTTTTCAGATTCTCCCCAATCAAATCTTTATATCACAGACTTCAATGGAGGAAACTGAAGAAAAATAAGAAAACTACAATAAGAAAACACAATAGGAGCCTATGAACATTTAAAACAATAGGAATAGCGTTACTCTGGATTGCTTACAAAACTAAATGTAATACAGAAGTACAAAACGCCACACACAATAACAAATCACCAAAACAACAACCCATTTTTCTCTTCAGTTCTAATGGATTTTAAGGAAGGATCAGGTGGTATTTGGGCTGAACATCACACCAGCACTGGCTCATGTGTGACATCTGTATTCTTCTGGTTAATCTCTTTTTGCCTCAAACTGGCATCTTTGCCTCTTCATGCAACACTTGTAGAAAATGGTTTATTTTCAGTGGCTCCTCTCAGCTTCCTTTGCAATCAGTCCAGTGTTTATTCAGGTAAATGTCCTGTTTGATGTGAGGTCTGATGTTTGGGCAGCAGTACAGAGACCGCATAGACTCTGTCACGTAGTGAACGATGTGTCTTCTAATTAGTAGTGTTTGAGTAGAGCTGGTTGACTAGAGGTGTGCTATTTCTAGGCTACTTTTCTTCACCTGACAGTCAAAATAAGTTCCAGATACTTACTGTGTTTTCCAAAATATACGTCTAGTTTTTATCATCTGAAATGTAAATTTTCAGTGACTTATATAGTGCAATTAAAGGAATAGTACAGCCAAAAATTAAAGTTTGCTGAAAATGTATATCAGTGTCTCAGCAATGGATGCTCTGCAGTGAATGGGTGCCGTCAGAATGAGAGTCCAAACAGCTGATAAAAACATCACAATAATCCACAAGTAATCCACACCACTCCAGTCCATCAGTTAACATCTGGAGAAGACAAAACATGAAACAAATCCTTCATTAAGATGTTTTTAAATAAAATCCGAGTCCATAATCCATAATAACTCTTCCTCCAGTGAAAAAGTGTTCTGGTCTGAATCAGGAGAGAAATCTGCATCAGATCAAGCAGCGTTTACAAGACAAAACAGCTCTAAACAAATATGTGTCTGGATTTTGATGTGAGAGACGACAGCAGATGCACTTTATCACTGGAGGAAGAGTTATTATGGATTATGGACTCATATTTTAGACATTAAAAACATCTTAATGCTGGATTTGTCTCAGCTTTTGTCTTCTCCAGATGTTAACTGATGGACTGGAGTGGTGTGGATTATTGTGATGTTTTTATCAGACTCTCATTCTGACGGCACCCATTCACTGCAGAGCATCCATTGCTGAGACACTGATGCAGAGACATATTTCTACAAACCTGATGAAGAAACAAACTCATCCTAATCTTAGATGGTGAGCACATTTTCAGCAAATTTCAGCGCAGCCTTTAAATGTTTGCAGATTATTATAACACACTTTACATGCTGAAAGTTCAGAAATGAAACTGAGGTCTGTAAAATGTTAGTATAATATGTAATGAATATAATGTTTAATGGCTTGGGTCTGTATAATCAAGCTACTGAGTTTGGCATTGTGTAAACCAGATGCATGCAGCATTAATCATCAGTTGAATATTTGCATTGTCACTGGACATTCAGCGCCCACATGTTTCCTAATCACTCACTTTCTTAATGCCATTAACAATGCATTCGCATTCCAACACTTGTGTGTGTGTGTGTGTGTGTGTGTGTGTGTGTGTGTGTGTGTGTGTGTGTGTGTGTGTGTGTGTGTGTGTGTGTGTGTGTGTGTGAGTGTGTGTGCTCAGGAGGTTCACATCTGGAATACATTTGCTGGTGTTGTTTTTTCGGTGGCGGTGCTAAAGTTACCAACCCCCCAACCTTGCCTTTTTCTCCTCTCACTGATTCTTTTTCTATTTATTATATTTCACTCTCTCTCTCTCTCTGATCCATATTTTCTCAGGAGTTTAATTGTTTTCTGATTTGGTGGCATGCCATATAGGTGGTGTATTGTTGTTTAAACAGGCGTTATTGGTCGATGGGACGGTCGGTTGCTGGTAGTTTGAGGGTGGTAAAATGTTGGAATGCTTTCCCACATGCTCAGACCTTTATGAATCATGACAGGCAGATAATTATGACCACACTGTAAGTGCTTAAAGGTGTGCGAATGAAGTCAAGTTGTTTTAATATTATTATTCTTACTACAGAAACCAAGAAAAAACAACTAGCAGTAGCTCTACCAAGAAAAACAGGCCAGCATGTAAATAAGACAGTAACAGCTGACCATGTAACACCAAATATAGATTTATGAACAATAAATAAGGAGAATTACTGATAATGTTTGACTCATGATGGACAATAGCTGATATTATGCTGATAGACGTGAACTTTAATGAAAGTATATAAATTTGTTTCATAGTATGCAAGCCTTTTTTATGTAATATATTTAATCACAGTGAGTCTCTGAAATGAACTTTAACTCACCAGCCATATACAGTATATACAATGTACAAAAATGCTGGGTTCAAAACAACCCAACTTGGGTTATTTGGCAACCCAGCGCTGGGTAAATATCGGACAGAACACATGCTGGGTTATTTTGATCCAGCTGGTTGGGTTAAATGTTTTTACCAAACATGCTGGTTTGTTTTATACAAGTCAAGTATTGTTTAAAAATTACTATTGCTGTCTTAAAATAGGATGGAAATTAAAAAATCACACACTGAATTACTAGAAGCAACAGCAATAATCAAAAGGTGAACATTTATTAATAAGCAAGAACACCCATAGACAAAAATATAAGACAAATTGAATTTATTTGGGCAAATACAGCATAATTTACAATATTACAGATACCATTATAGTTTTTAATAACATTTTGAATCAGTTTTTGTATTTATATTTTCCGTTAATCCCATTTAAGTTTTAGTTGTTTGTGTTAGTGTTTGTGTGTGTCATTTTTAGTAGTTTTAATTCATTTCTAATTGAATTTTAGTTATTACATCATTAAACTAAATTAGTTTCAGTTAACTATAATAACCCTGACTGCGATAAACTGAATCCTACCTGTCACAAATTCTCCACATATATTCTCCACATAATGAACTCCAAATATATCTCTCTACGATGAATGGTAAACATTTTGAAGATTAGTGAACAGGCTGTCAGTTCATAAAGAAATCAGCTGTTTGTCCACATTGCAGAGGTAAACTCTCAGAGCCAATCTAAAGAGGTTATACAGTCATGAACGTACATTTGACCAATGAGGTTTTGAAGTGGGCGGGGCTTCCAGTACAGTGCTACAGAAACAAAACAAAAATCAACATACTGTGCTGTCACGGTTTGCAGCTGGTTATGGAGAAAACGAAATGTAAAATATGAAATTTGAAATCATTTGAATTTGTTGCTAGATTGATGGTGATTTTGAAACTACCACAGGTAGTGCCAATAATCTCTGATGCAAATAATCTCAAAATGGCAAAATAATGTTCTATAAATTGGCCTGGTTTATCTATTTTAATTACTACTTAAATCATTCATTCTTTAGATATAATTCAAAACCTATCAAACTGATTTCCGTTATTGATTTCAGCACCATGGACAGCACAAACGATCAGCTTTCACATCGGGAATCTCCATTAATTACACGTTCCTTAATTCATCACTTTAATTGCCTGAAGAATTTCTGAAATACACGCCTCTGAATGAAATGCAAATTCTATCAAGTTGTCCAGGGATGGTTTGTGTCTTTTACCAACCATTTTAGTTTACCTTCCAATATATATGACAACAATATGAGTAAATCTTAAAGGAATACTTCAGCAAAAATGGATGCTCTGCAGTGAATGGGTGCCGTCAGAATGAGAGCTGATAAAAACATCACAATAATCCACACCACTCCAGTCCATCAGTTAACATCTGGAGAAGACAAAACTGCATGTTTGTAAGAAACAAATCCTTCAAGATGTTTTTAATTTAACCGTTAAAAATAAACCATGCTTCCTGCCAAAACACGAGTCCATGCTTTACAAACACAAAGCCTCATCTTCTCATCAAGAGAGACTTGTTCTGGCAGTTAGGATGATCAGCTAGAGGTATTAAAGTCACATGGTTTTTCTGAAGTTCTACCAGAAGGCTGTTTATGTGTGTTTTGCTCTTTAATGGAGGTGCACAGAGTACTCATTCACTCTGGTAATGTGGTAAATATAGTTCAGGGAAACGCTGTCAGTTTTTTGTTTTCACAGCGAAGCGAGGCTCGTTCAAATAAACAGCTGATTTATCTCAGCAGGGCTTGTATTATTTCAATCTGGGTATATTTAACAGCAGAGTCTCCTAGCATTAGCGTTAGAGAGACTAGCAAAGACCCAGGTCTCTGAAACGTTCTCAAAGTTATGAGCAAACGTTCTTCCAGTAATATTAATAGAACATTTGTTCAGTTATCTGGTCTTTAATAATGTTCTCAAAACGTTACTTATGCATCATTCATGAAATGTTTTTTTGAAATATTTCAGCTGATTTGACTTATATTAAACATTAATACTTACTAGTTTCAGACGGTTCAGAGAATATTCAAAAGTAGCTTTCCAATAATGTTTGCAAAATGATACGATGGAATGTTAATGTTTTCTCTAACGTTTACATAACCAAGAAAAAAAAAATATATATATAATCAGATTTTTTTTTTAATCCTTCAAAACATCTTGAAGAACTTTATTTTTTCAGCGAGCAGATTTTTCATGTGGCATAATTTTGTCTGCCAATCTTCCACGAATCCTCATCTTCCCCAATGAATTTGGTCACATTTAATATTCCAAAATAATACTCCATTGAATTTCTGGTTTTGAGTATCACTCACCGACCCAGAAAATGTTTATCTGATCCTGACGTATGTTGTCTTTGAAACTGAAGTCTATTCTGACAGTGAGAATTGAGTTTTGCTGAGTTATGGGTTTGAGTTGTATTAAATCTGTGCCGGGGAGAACCGGAGGCTCTCTTTATCTCCTGAAGCCTTTCTCAGAGAGAACTAATTCATCTTACAACACATTCATTTCATTTATTTATTTCAAAAAGAAAGAAGGACTGATTTGTTTGTCCGGTAACACTTTGTTTTAGGGTCTCTTAACTAGTTGCTTATTAGCATGCATATTACTATAATATTAGCCATTTATTAGTAGTAATTAAGCACATATTAATGCCTTATTCTACATCCCTAATTCTACCCAATACCTAAACTAACAACTACCTTACTAACTATTAATAAGCAACATATTAGGAATTTATTGAGGGAAAAGTCATAGTTAATAGTGAATAAGTGTTCCCTATTCTAAAGTGTTACTGTTTGTTCCTGTTTTATTACTTTACTTGTCTTTAACAAGTTAATGTTTAAAATGTGTTCTGTAGGCTGCTGCTTTTTGCTCATGTTATTCAGCTGCAACAGAACACTTTGTAAAAAAATACTGAATAAATATGTTTGATGACATCTAAATGTTTGACTTAATATATATTTTTAATTGGATTTTTTTTTTACCTCATTGGATTTCAAAACTAGGAATCAATAAGCAGAATTGAAATCAATATAATTCAAACGATACCCAACCCTATTCATAACACAAACTGATACAACAATGTCTTATAATAATGTGGCATTTGGACATTTCTGACCAATCAAAGCATTTCATAAATGCCAAATGTTCTGTGAATTTATAGGACTAATCAACAGTTTGGGTTCACCAAGGTTGCATTTATTTGAACAAAAATACAGTAAAACAGTAATATTGTGAAATATTATTACGATTTATAATAACTGTTTTCTATGTGAATATGTGTTAAACTGTAATTTATTGCTGTGATCAAAGCTGTATTTTCAGCATCATTACTCCAGTCTTCAGTGTCACATGATCTTCAGAAATCATAATAATATGCTGATTTGCTGCTCAATAAACATTTCTGATTATTATCAATGTTGAAAACAGTTGTGCTGCACAATATTTTTGTGGAAACTGATACATTTATTTTTTTAGGATTCACAGATAAATAGAAAGTTCAGCATTTATTGGATTATGTATATTATGCAACAAAAAAAGTGGTGTTTCTGTGGGTAACATCTAACTGTCTACCCATAACCATTGGTTTGGAAGTTATAAAGAAAAAAAAAGAAACTTGCACTTCTTGTAACTCTTATGATTCATAGTAAACATCCGTCATCATGTTTACAGGAAAAGGAGGATGAGGAAGAAGACAAGAAAAGTGAGAAACTGGAGCTTGAGGATGAGCTGCTGTTCGAAGACTTCGAGCTGCGTGATGAAGACTGTGAACTTCCTGAGGAGGAGGAAGAGGATGAAGAGGATGGAGAACTTGAGGAGGCCGACGTCGAAGAAAGTACCAAAATGAAGATCCTGCGGCAAATTGCAGACGTGGCGTCCAAACTCAAAGAAATCATTGGAAATCTGATTACCACTGCAGGAAAAGTAGTCGTAACCATATTATTGGGCCTCACAGGTAGGTAGTGTTGAGACAGACATCACTCACGACATAGGATCAATAAGCAGCATTCATTTATAACCTGAAGATGAATACAAGCTCAAGTGTGTTGTTATATCCCAAAGATCAAACTAAAAGAAATAAAACATTATGCACAGTTAAAGGAATAGTTCAGCCAAAAGTTTACTCACCCTCAGATCATCTGAGATCAGGATGAGTTTGTTTCTTCATCAGGTTTGTAGAAATGTGTCTCTGCATCAGTGTCTCAGCAATGGATGCTCTGCAGTGAATGGGTGCCGTCAGAATGAGAGTCCAAACAGCTGATAAAAACATCACAATAATCCACAAGTAATCCACAGCACTCCAGTCCATCAGTTAACATCTGGAGAAGACAAAAGCTGAAACAAATCCAGCATTAAGATGTTTTTAACTAAAATATGAGTCCATAATCCATAATAACTCTTCCTCCAGTGAAAAAGTGTTCTGGTCTGAATCAGGAGAGAAATCTGCATCAGATCAAGCAGCGTTTACAAGCCAAAACAATCCAGAACAGCTCTAAACTAATATGTGGCTGGATTTTGATTGGATTGGATGATTCACTGGAGGAAGAGTTATTATGGATTATGGACTCGTGTTTTAGTTCAAAACGTCTTGATGGATTTGTTTAATCTTTTGTCTTCTCCAGATGTTAACTGATGGACTGGAGTGCTGTGGATTATTGTGATGTTTTTATCAGCTGTTTGGACTCTCATTCTGACGGCACCCATTCACTGCAGAGCATCCACTGATGAACTAGTAAATTTTCTCAACAAACCATTCCGATAAAGAAATTTTCTGCAAATTTTGGTAAACTATTCCTTTAAAGGCAAAAAAATATAGTCATTTCAATAGGAATCCACATAATTGAGAAAGATTTGCAAATTTGACTTGCTTCATACATTGCTTTGGTTATTGAAAATTAACATTGGTCGTTTTCTGCACACAAAGTTTTGCTGAAATTCCATTGCACCTTTAGTATTGGCTCTGGAAATGACTTTTCTCAGCCTTCTCTCAATGTGTCCTTGTTCCAGGTATGATGTTGCCTTCTCTGACCTCCACTGTGTATTTCTTCACCTTCCTGGGCCTGTGCACCTGGTGGTCCTTCTGCCGCACGTTCGATCCGCTTCTCTTCAGCTGTCTGTGTGTCCTGATGGCCATCTTCAGCGCAGGACACCTCATCATGCTCTACCTCTATCAGTTCCAGTTCTTCCAGGAGGCCGTTCCGCCCGGAAACACTTACGCCAGGTGAGACCACAGCCTGTTACCTGTCAAAGAGCTGGATTTAATGGGATATGAAGCCGAACGCTGGTGCATTTCAAGCCCTGTAGACGCGTCCCCACCCTTTTTTAAAACATCCACGTCGAGGCCGTTTGACTGAGCAGCAAAGCTTAACTTGTTCAGATTCACTGGAGTATATATGGCTTCATGCCGGGCAGGTGAATGCCTCGATTTATGCTTTTGCTCGTTTTGCACATAAAAGGTTTACATCCCGACCTCAATCTTAAACCGATGCCGCCGGATCCCCTTACTGTGACCAATGAGATTACTCTGCTGCTAGAAAATCAAACACAAAAGGACAATTCAATTAGAAGGATCCGCCGAGCGGGAATCCTGCATGTGAGCGCAGGTCTGCTGGACGATGGACTCAATCACGCTGATTTAGCAAACTGTCCTGTTGTGTTATGTGGCATTACAGCGACTGGCGTCCGGTGTCGACTCAAAAGAGCCAGCATGAACTGGGATCATGTGTGCTTATCTTGTCAAGCTGCTTCATGATTAAAGGCTGAACATAAATGGATAATTGAAATGTACAGAGACTGTCTTCTAGAGCTGGGGCTTTCAAACTATGAGTTCTGCGGGATCATATAAAATCCTGCAGACTATACACAGCATATCCTATATGTATACTTTTTTACAATTTATAAAGTAAATAATGATATTAATCATAATTATTTTAATCATAATTATTGGATTCTATAAGTTATAGTTTTTAAATAAAAAGTAACATTTTAAATACTTTTTTTAAAAATAAAAACAACTTTTTTTGAAATAAAAAAGACAAACAAATACAAACAAACAAACAAATAAATGTGTAATTATTATTAGTAGTATTACCTATGACGAAAAAATACATAAAGTCCTAAAAAATAAATTTATAAAATGTAAAAGCACAACAGCAACAACAACATTATTATTAATAATAATAATAATAATAATAATAATAATAATAATAGTAATAGGAGATTAATCTAGTTTTATTCTATTGACAGCCATAGTTTTTAACACTATGAAATAAATAGAAACAAATAAATGTATATGTATTATTATTATTATTATTAGATACGATGAAATAAAAACTCTTAAAAATATTATAATTATTATCGTGAATATATATTTTAAATAATAATTTTGCAAACATATTGTCTTTATAATGTCATGCATTGAAGTTTTTCTCACATGCTATAAATGGACCTGCACACAAAGAAATATATATATTTACACATAAAATACATGCCTTATTTATTTATTTAGCAGGAGATCATCATATTTAGGGATCATTGGCATCAAAAAGTTTCAAAACCCCTGATCTAGAGGAAGGATGATATGAATTGATGTTTTGAGTATTTTAGGGTTAGATGAAGAGTTATTTGTGCGTTTCAAGAGAGGATGAAACTCTTTTGTGAACAGCTCTCTTCTGTTTGATAGCATGTGAAAAACTGGCTAGAAATTGTCCATTAAAAGCCTCTGCAGTCTGTTCGGCTCATCGTGTAAATCACCTGAGTTTGGCAGCGGTGCTCTATTTAAGCTTTCGCTTTGCATCTCAAACCAAAAACGACCTACAAGCCGACACTGTCAGGCTCTATTTGGAGAGGTTTGATTTAAAGACTCAATATTCAGTTTGCTTTCAGAGATCTTGATTTAGTCCTGTGTGTTTTCTGTGGCGTCTGCCCAGCGTTTCGCTCCAGACCTCGCGACTGAGTACACTCTACACTAATCATATTTTATTTATATAAGTCTTCAGGTTTGTGGGATGTAAGCTGTAAGTTTTCAGATGTGATGGTCTGATTTGATTTTGTGTTAACAGGATCATGCATTTCATTTGCTCATTTTCATGTTGTTTCAAACATGCATGACTTTCCTTTTGTGGCGATAATGTAATGAATATCTGTTTGGGAGAATTCAGTACAATTACAGTGCTTATGACTGACTTTAATACTTAATAAAACATCTGAGAGTGTCAGCAAAACAATTGCACTTGTGATCATTGGTTTTCGTTAAAAACAATCTGATATTTAGCCCATTTGAACCAGGGTTATTATAAAGTAACTATAACTAAAACCGTAGAAACTTAAATTAAAATAAACTGAAATAAAATATTTAAAAGAAACTGTTAAACGTACTTTATTTCAGCTAGTTGTCAAGGCATTCGCATTTATCGTTTTCATTTTGTTTAACTTAAAACTAATGTATTACTATAATAACTAAACAAAAATTGTAATAAAAAATACTAAAAAATATATAGACATTAAAAACATTTAATAAAAATGACAAAAACAACAAATTTACAAAAAAAATGAACTAAAATTAAAATATCAAAATTCAAGATTAACTCAGCATATTAATGAAAACTCTAATAGTATCTCAATGATAATAAAATATTAAAATATTTTTTCTTGAATTAATTTCTTCTAAAAAATCTTTAAGATTTTTTTTTTTCTAAAATCATTTTCTTATTTATTTATTTTTTAAGATAGTTTCACGGACATCTTTAAAAAGTTAACCTACACTATTTTTCTTCTTAAGTAAATTTCATGTGCTATACATACATATATATATATATATATATATATATATATAATTGGTAATTAATCATTTTGAACTATTTGCAAATAATATTTTAAACACATGCACATTGATTTGCATGCCTAATATCTCAAAAACACAAAATGTTTATTGTCTCATGACAGTCATTTAGCATTTTTATAGTAAGTGAGGCAAATATTAAATGTTTTGCTGCTTCCATCTTATATAATATAGTATGGTAGATCAATTTCAATAAACTAATATATTCTTGACTGATTGTATTTACTAATAGACTTCCTCACTGTCATAATCATCAGTAATGACTCATGGAGCTGTCGTCATCTGAACGAGTGTTTGTGCTGTGATGACTGTAATGACCGTCAGTTTCATTAATCATGATTCCCACAGACAGATCCTTAAAGCTCGATGCTTAGAGATGAAAAGTGAATCCACTGAGACTGGTTTTGATGGCATTGAGAGTCCAGGTGCTTCTCATTAGGACCCGCTTACATTACACAGCTGCTTTCAGAGAGAGAAGGAGAAAAAACTATCAAAGGTGACTCAGAAGAGCCTTTGAGTAACATAGATGCAGTTCTTCTAGATGAAGGTGTCTCGTGTGTGTTACTCTGACAGGTCACATGATAATATTCCTGAGCCTTCAAAACACACTAATTACAGAGCAACTGCTGCGTCTCGTTAAAACGTGTTGCAAATGCATAACTGATATAAACAAAGTACACACACCAGGAAACAGCTGTCTTCTGCTCCTGCTTCGACTGTTTGTTTGCATTCTCTCTATTAAGCAAATAAATGTATGCTGTCATTATTACATAGAACGTAATAAATTCCTAAAAATAAATTAAAATCTAAAAGCAAAACAACAACAATAATAATAATAATAAAAGGAAATAATGAGATTAATTATGATTGTTTTATTCTATTGACAGCCATAGTTTTTAAAAAGGAACAAATAAATAAATAAATATAATAATAATAATAATATTATTATTATTATTATTGCATATAATGAAATAAAGAATTTCCTAAAAAATTTATTAATAAAATATAACAGCAAAATAACAATAATAATAATAATAATATAAGATAATGAGATTAATTATGATTGTTTTATTCTATTGACAGCCATAGTTTTTAACACTATGAAATAAAAAGGACTAAACAAACAAACAAATAAATAAATAGTAATAATAATTATTATTATTGCAAATAATGAAATAAAGAATTTGCTAAAAAATTACATTAATAAAATGTAACAGCAAAATAATAATAACAATAATAATAATAATAATGAGATTAATTTTGATTGTTTATTCTATAGGCAGTCATAGTTTTTAACATTATGAAATAAAAAGAAACAAATGTATATAATAATAATAATAATTATTATTATTATTATTGTTGCATGTAATGAAATAAATACATTCCTAAAAAAATATTTAATAAAATGTAAAACAATAACAATAACAATAATAAGGAAATAATGGTTGTTTTATTCTATAGTATTTAATCACTGTGAAATAAAAAATAAACAAATAAATGTTTATTATTATTATTGTTTTTTTTTATTATGATTACTACATATAATGAAATAAATTAACTTCTAAAAATACATTGTTAAAATTTAGCAAAATGTGGAAATTTACAGCCATAGGTTTTAATACTATGAAATAAAAAGAAACAAATGAATGTGTATTATTATTATTATTATTATTATAACACGAATGTCGCCCCAAAAGCATGACTGACAACACAATCCAAACAGCAGAAAACAGCTTGAAGTCTTGAAAGCCTCTCTCTATTGCAGTAGATTAGTAGCTGCTCAAAAACACTTCAAAACGGCAAAACCAGAACCAAACACTACAAATAAACAATCATTCTGACCTCTGAAAGAAGCCAGTTTTAAAATTGTGGGTGGAATCCACATCCTGAAACCTCAGACGCATTCAAAGCCTCTATAAAAGACACGATACTACACACACGTCTGAAACCCAGCGAGGGCCAAGACAAACGCAAAATCACGTTACCTTCACAAATACAATGTGTGGGAGAAGAAGAAAAGAGCTGAGCGTGCAGAGAAAGCAAAAAACAAGCATATCAAACACATAGAATGAAGTGGTTTTTACAGGATTTAGTGGTTTCTTCCTCAAACAGAACCTGAGAAAAGCATTCTAGCCTCTGAGACGAACACAAAGAGCTTCTCTGACAATCACAAGCAGCTTTGTGGTGAAGACGCACTTTTGATTACACACTAGCTGAGCTCTAAATACGTGGAAATACCAGGGAAGAGTCTATTTTGGGTGAAAAAAAAAAAGCTAATTTAGCAAACCCAGAGATTGAAAGCAAATGCTTCTCTGTTGGCTTGTCTGTTGGGTGCCACCAGTGCAAGAAGTTTTGTTCAGACGCTGCTTGGAAATACTCAATGCATGTCATATTTCCTTTAAAAAGGCCATTTTTGAAATAAATTTGTGTTTTTATTCAGCAAGAATGCATTACATTCATCAAAAGTGACAGTAAAGACATTGATAGTGTTACAAAAGATTTCTATTTCAAATATGTACTTTGAACTTTCTATTCATCTGTGAATCCTGAAAAATAAAATGCATCACAGTTTCCACAAAAATATTGTGCAGCAACAACATTGATAATAATCAGAAATGTTTCTTGAGCAGTAAATCAGCATATTATTATGATTTCTGAAGATCATGTGACACTGAAGACTGGAGTAATGATGCTGAAAATACAGCTTTGATCACAGAAATAAATTACATTTTAACACATATTCACATAGAAAACAGCTGTTTGAAATTGCAAAAATATTTCAAAATTTTTACTGTTTTTACTGTATTTTTGATCAAATAAATACAGCCTTGGTGAGCAGAAGAGACTCTTTCAGAAACAAAAAATGTACCGACCCCAAACCTTTGAACAGCAGTGTACCAACATTTCATAATATTTCTTTGGAATGTAAATGAAATGTAAACGAGGCAATTATTGGCATACAGTAAGAGTATAGTGCTATAAAATGAATGTTTGTCTCAATACGTGAGATTTGAGTCCACATTGAAATCTCTGACCTTTGAGATGTAGTTGAGATCTCTTGAGGAGATGCATGCGAGATTTCTGAGATCTGTTTTTCAGACGTAAAATGAGAAGCAGGAGACTTCAGTAAAGTCTAGCGGTTGAGATTAAAGAGCTTTCTGATTTGTCTTTATGGTCTGATGTGCTCATGGCACCTTTTTCTGCTTAACAGTGTGTTTATTATGAATTGGCCGCATTATAAATAGTAACTCTATCCAGCAACATTTCTGCACTTCGACTGGTTATTTTCAGCCGTGGTATTAGGACTTGGACGTCACGCTTTGGGTTTGGATGAATCGCGAAAAGCCAAATATTCTGACTTCATATTTTCTCGATGCCATGAAGCAGCAGCAAAACGAACATCTGGCAAACCACAATGATTTTACTAACAGCACCGAAACTATAAAAACCAAGGAGCATGCGTTTGTCACCTAATACGCTTTCAGGGTTTTGGCTGCGAGAAGTTACCGTTTTATTGATTTCATCAGCTAAATATGAAGTACATTGCATTCAGGTTGCATCAAAAGCCATGTGTTCGATGACGCTTCAGATTATTTTTTAAGTGAAGAGCTGTTGGAAGTGTTGCTGAACTTCTGTTTTCTCTTTACTCATCCCATTTTATACCTTTTTTAACTTTTATACCCTGGTAAAAAGGCATAGGCTGTTGTTTTTTTCCTTAGGCGTCCAATTTTGGTTCCACTGAAGAAAAAACAGGGAAATAAACAGAAGCGTAACCTTAGGAAATCTGAAGTGAATTAACAACTCTTCTCTTACAGTTGTTTCTGTTGGTCTTTTTGATTTGGTGATAAACTTATTTTTCCATCCCACATCATTCCAGTTTTATATTTTTCATAACTTTTTATTATTATTTTAATATAAATAAAAATAAAATATGGTATTTGTTTTAACACGATGGTGAAACATCATTATTGTTTTTGAAAGAAGTCTCTTCTGGTCACCAAGGCTGAAATTATTTGCTCTATAATACAGAATAAAACACTTATATTGTGAAATGTGACCCTGGAGCACAAAACCAATCATAAGGGTCAATTTTTTGAAGCTGAGATTTATACATCATCTGAAAGCTGAATAAATAATCTTTCCATTGATGTACGGTTTGTTATGATAGAACAATATTTGTAAATCTGGAATCTGAGGGTGCAAAAAAATCTAAATATTGAGAAAATCACCTTTAAAGTTGTTCAAATGAAGTTCTTAGCAATGCATATTACTAATCAAAAATTAAGTTTTGATATATTTACGGTAGGAAATTTACTAAATATCTTCATGGAACATGATCTTTACTTAATATCCTAATAATTTTTGTCATAAAAGAAAAATGTATAATTTTGACCCATACAATGTATTGTTGGCTATTATTACAAATATACCTGTGTTACTTATGACTGCCTTTGTGCTCCAGGGACACATATATTATTACAATTTAAAATAACTGTTTTTCATTTTGATGTACTTAAAATACAATTTATTACTGAATTTTCATCAGCCATTTCTCCAGTCTTGAGTGTCACATGATCCTTCAGAAATCATTCTGATTTATTATCTGTAACGGTCATGGATTGTAGTTGTGTTTTTCCCTGTTCCTGATCTCCTGTTTTTTGTTCGTTGACCTAGTTTTCCTGAGTTGTCCTGATTAGTTATTTTGTTCACCTGTCTTCATTCAATTATGTCATTAGTCTCTAGGCACGTTCGACTTGAAGCAGCGCTGCACAGAATGATGTACCGCGAGAGCGATAAGAGAGCAGACGGATCCTATGCATTCGTCTCGTGGTACTTTGGTGTCATACACTGATCGTTCTGTGCAGCGCTGCTTCAAGTCGAACACACCTTCTCTCTTGCTTTTGTATAAATTCTCCCCATTTCTGTTCTGTCCTGGTTGGTTATTATTTGTGTCAACGTGTTGTGCTACCCTGCTCCTAGATTCCTCGTGTTCTCTGCAGATTATAATTAAAAGACTGTTTTCGTCGTGTGCCTTGTGAGACAGCAACACGTTACATTATCAGTGTTGGAAACAGTTGTGCTGCTTAGTATTTTTATGCATTTTTTCAGAATTCTTTGATCAATAAAAAGTTAAGAACAGTATTTATTCAAAATGGAAAGGTTTTCTAACAATATAAGTCTTTGCTATCTCTTTTTTTAATTAATTTAACACATCCTTGCTAAATAAAAGTAAAAAAGAAAGAATAAAAATGACTGACTCTGACTCTGAACTTTTGCACGGTAGTGTATATTGTTACAAAAGATTTTAAATAAATGCTGTTCTTTTTATTTTTACTTTTTATTGATCTGAAGGATCATGTGATGCTGAAGACTGGAGTAATGATGCTGAAAATTCAGCTTTGTATCACAGCAATAAATTATATTTTAAAGCATGTTAATATAGAAAACAGCTATTTTAAATTGTAATAACATTTCACAATATTTCTGTATTTTTGATCAAATAAACGCAGCCTTGGTGAGCAGAAGAGACTTCTTTAAAAAACATTAAAAACTTTTGAACATCAGTGTATATGATAGTCATGACTCACATGGTATTAATATCAGATAACATGTTGTAACTCTAGTTTTTGGTAATGTATTATTTTCTCATCTTCTCCTCAGTCTGTTCGGCATCTCTCCTGTGGTTCAGACGGACTGCTCTCACACCTGGATGTTCAGAGTCAACCCTGACCTGGAGTGGCACCACTTTGTCAATCCCATCATGCTCTTGGTGCTGTATTACACCCTGGCCACGCTCATCCGCCTTTGGCTGCAGGAGTCAGAAGACATGGTCAGACTACAGTCTCGTTTAGACAGTCTTCCTGTTCATCTGATTACAAAAGTACAATAAGATTTGAACACCGAACATATCATTTTACTGTGAAGTTGTTATACTCTGTGAGCCTCTGTGATTAAGTGTTAGTCCAATGTGATGATATTAAATAGCATTTTCAGGAAAAATAAAATCATCTCCAGAGCACAACATGAGGTTTAAGATTTGTTTTGTTTGTTTTAACTGAAACTACACTGTAAAAAAAAAGAGAAAAGTTGAAACTTTTTTTTTTTTTACAATGCAGCTTTTTGAGTTTTCTCAACTTGTTTTAAGTTTACCCTAGTGAAAAATAAATATACTTAAATGTATTTGAAATATATTTATTCCATGCTAAGTATACTGCAAATACATTTTAATATTTATGTACTTAATAAAATGCCCTGCAATTGTACTTTTAGTGTACTAAACTGGTATACTTCAAGTCTGCTTAATTGGAACAACTAGTTTTGTGATTAATGCACTTTAATTGTGCAGAAGGTGCTGAAGTCCAATTAAAGACATACTTAGTATAGTTGATTGTGCTAAAGTGGAACTATTGCAAGTACACTTTAGGCACACTTGAAATATTTTGCATTTAAAGGGCGATATTATACAATCCTCATCAAAAGTGACATTAAAACACATTTTAGGCTTATTAATAAGAAATGTGCATTGTGCACAAGTAATACTCCAAATAAAGTTTAATTAAAAATGTTATATCAGTAGGTCTTGAGTTATCTGTCAGTACATGTGTTAATAGATTTGAACTATACTTAGTATGAAATACATTTATTTTAAATATATTACTTTTTTACTAGGGTATACAACAAAAAGTTGAGAAAACTCACAAATCTGCTGAAGCTGGTTGCCTTAAATTTTTAAGTTTGCTCAACTTTTCTTTTTTTTTTTACAATGTGCACTCTTAAAAATAAAGGTGCTTAAAAGGTTGTTCACAGCGATGCCATAAAATAACCATTTTTGGTTCCACAAAGAACCATTCAGTCAAAGAACATCTCTTTCTAACCTTTTTATAATCTGAAGAACCTTCTTTCACCACAAACAAGCTTTTGTGAAACAGAAAGGTTCTTCAGATGTTAAAGATTCTTTATGAAACCATTCAGACAGAAAAGGTTCTTCTATGGCATCGTGAAGCAGCTTTATTATTAAGAGTGTAATAGCCAGATGATGCAGTATTAAACTCTAAGATGCTGAGGATAATGGGATGTATTTGTGATTGTGGTTCATCGGCAGGTGAAAGAGAACGAGGGAGAGACTGAGGAACGAGAGGAACCAGAATCTCCTGAAAGCAACATGGCTGTTTACACAGCGGAGAAGAAGAGGCATCTGTGGCGAATGGCTCATTATCGCACAGATGAGAGACATGTAGGAGTCCGACTCTCTATATCTCCATTTCACTCTTTAGTGATGCACCAACATTTCAGGAACCAAAAATGTTCGGCTGAAACAGCAATTTTCAGTTGTAATAAAACATTTTGTAAACATCATGTCACAGAACATCACATGTACCTCAGGAAAGCAATTCAACATCCATAAACTCATTAGTCAGCTAGAAAAATAACTCTAGAGAGGGGCATTTTGATTAAAAATGTGCTATATTCAGTGTTGGGTCTAACTAATTACTAAGTAATTAGTTACTGTAATTTGAAAAAGTAAAGTAAGGGATTACTCTTATTTTTTCTGTAATTTAATTACAGTTACTTCTTATGTAATTGAACTTTAAAGTAAAGTATATAATTTAAAGTATAACCTTAAAATGCATGCTTTTTATGTAGCCTTCTCACTTTAAATACTTTGGTGAGTTAATAAGAATATCGGTAACACTTTAGTGTCCAATTTTAACTATTAACTAGTTGGTTATTAGCATGATTATTACTGGGATATTGGCTGTTTATTATTACTTAAAAAGCACATATTAATGTCTTATTCTATAAGACCTTATTCTAAATCCTTAATCATACCCAATTCTTAAACTGAACAACTACTTTACTAAGTATTAATAAGCAGTAATTAGGAGTATTTTGAGGCAAAAGTCATAGTTAATAGTTAGTTAATACTGAGAATTGGACCCTAATCTAAAGTGTGACCAGAATAATTTATGTAGTTATCTGTTATTTATTTGAAAGAATTAAAAGAAGCGTTTCATGTCTTATCCTTGTATCATTAACTTGTCGAGATTGATATAAGATTTAGAAAGTAATTAATAATAAGTAATTCAATACTTTTTGGAGAGAGTAATTTGTACAGTAATCAAATTACACAGTTGAAGATGTAATTAGTAACTAGTAATTAAGTACTTTTTAGAGTATAACTTACCTAACACTGAATATGTTACATATTCATGATATTTTCTTTATTATTTAATGTCTTTTTGAATAAATATGTCATGGAAACAAGGTATTACAGCCACCGTTTGGATGTTTATATTTCAACAACTAATTGGAGTAGAAGCATAATTCCATAATAAAAGCATAATAAAAAGTTTGAAAAACTGCCTTATGTGCAATTTAACTGTTTGTACAACTTGTTGATTATTAAATACATTTGATTCATTAATTCATAAGTAAATACAATTTATTTTTGGTATTTATTTTGGTATCAGTTTTTAGTGAAATTAAAATTTTAATTTTCGATAGTATTAATACATATATTAGTACATATATACATATATATTTGATTGCTTCTATTGTCATCATTTGTAAGTCGCTTTGGATAAAAGCGTCTGCTAAATGGCTAAATGTAAATGTAAATATACACACATATATATATATATATATATATATATATATATATAAAAAATATTTGTTTTATTGTGAATCAGTTTCTGTTTTTACACCAAGTTCATCCTGGATTTTCGCCGCATTGATTTTGGCCTGTAATTTTTATTTCTGCGTATCACTATCACTCTTTTAGTATCACTTATATTACAATTTTCTTCCATTTAAGCATTAAAAATGATTGCTTGTGTAGCAAACATGCACTTGCCAGTTATATATTTTCTATGACTTATTTCAAGATGTGATTTGTAGATAAATAGTCGTTCCTTTTGTATTTTCAGCTGCTCACCTCACATGATGGCTACAGCACACCTGAGGTCTGTGTCTCAGATCGACTTTCATTAATGAGCATCATAGATGAATACATGAGCCTGTCAGTAAATACTGTGGCTTTACTCTGTCCCAGGTACTGATGGTAACATCAAACGGAGCCTCGCTGGACTTCACGTCTGTCCCGCATGAGAACGGCCCGAAGTCTGGGGAGCTCTACTCAACCCCTCATTACAGACCCGGCCGACCCGAGTCTGATCCGCGTAAGTCAGTCACTAAACAAACGCTCTGAGTCCAAACGGGTCCAAAGAAGTTATTTGCTGACAGACTTTTTAAAGCAAAATCATTTTCATGTATGACATTCAGAGTAAGTAGATTCATTAACTTGCAAAAAATCAGTTTGTCATTAAGTAATGTTGCCTTGTTTATATATACCATATTAATACCATGGTATACACACACACACATATATATATATATATATATATATATATATATAGAGAGAGAGAGAGAGAGAGAGAGAGAGAGAGATTTATATATTGGTATTTATAGATTAATACATTCTATTGCTGTATTATATATATATATATATAAAACTTCAGATGCAACAGCCTCTACGTGCCATCTGAAATTTTCATCTAAAATGAGCAGGCAAACATAAGAGCCTGATTTTTATCAGGCTCTTATGTTTAGTTTCAGTAATTTTACTCTAATGGTAATGTATAGGTCCTTTTCTAAGCAATTAATGTGAAATAACTCAACATAAATATAGGAGCATCTGCATCTGAAGTCTATATATATATATATATATTACATTGTACAGTAAAACCAAAATTTATTCAGGCACCTTCAACATTTCTCACATTATATCATGGTTTATTCACTATAGTTTAGATTAAAACTAAACCCCACCAGTATGCCTACAAGAAAAATCGCTCCACGGATGATGCCATCTCATCAGTGGTTCATACAGCCCTCACCCACCTGGAGAGCAGAAACTCCTATGTTCGTCTGCTCTTCCTGGACTTCTCATCGGCCTTCAATACCATCATCCCACAGATCCTGGTGCAGAAGCTCTCCTCACTTGGTCTGAGTCCCACACTGGGGAACTGGGTCCTGGACTTCCTGACTAATAGACCTCAGACTGTCAGGATCCACAATACCATCTCCTCCTCCATCACCCTCAGCACTGGCTCACCACAGGGCTGTGTGCTGAGCCCCCTCCTGTTCACTCTGCTGACGTATGACTGCTCGGCGAGACACCCCAGCTGCCATATAGTGAAGTTTGCGGACGACACAGCAGTAGTGGGACGCATCATTGACAATGATGAGTCGGAATACAGAGAGGAGGTGGAACATCTGGTGCAGTGGTGCAGAAGTAACAACCTCTGCATCAATGTAAAGAAGACCAAGGAGATGGTGGTGGACTTCAGAAGGGACAGGCGCCCTCTTCCTCTCCTGTACATCGGAGGAGTAGCTGTGGAAGTGGTCTCTAGCTTCAGGTACCTGGGTGTGTATATAACCGAGGACCTCACCTGGAGCGCCAACACTACCCGTTTGGTTAGGAAGGCCCACCAGTGTCTTTACTTCCTCAGGAAGTTGCGGCGAGCTGGACTTGGAAGCTCAGTCCTGAGGAGCTTCTATCACTGCGTGGTGGAGAGTGTCCTCTGCACCTGTATCACTGTGTGGCACAGCAGCTGCACTGCTGCTGAGAAGAGGGCTCTGCAGAGGGTGGTAAGGGCTGCACAGAGGACCGTAGGGAGCAGGCTTCCCACCATCACAGACCTCTACACAGCACGATGTAGGGGGAGGGCCCTCCGCATCATGAAGGATTCCACTCATCCCGCACACGGACTCTTTCAACCCCTCCCCTCAGGCAGGCGGCTGAGGAGCATCCGGAGCAAGACCACCAGGCTCAGAAACAGCTTCTTCCCTGAAGCTGTTAGACTGTTGAACTCTAGCCATGCTCTATAGGCACTCCTTTCCCCCTCCCGAATGCGCGCATGCGCGCACACATATACACACACGCAGACTGACCTGTACTAAAAAACACTTTAAGTGTAATACTTCACTCATTATAGGTGCAATATTACGGATTACCTCCTTTGGATTATTTCCCCTTGCACATGCGTATTTATGAAATATTCATAATACTTTCTTTTTGTGGCTTAAACCGGGACCTGAGTCCTAATTTCGTACCATAACATGTAAATGTGAGCTGGTATGACAAATAAAGTTTCTGATTCTGATTCTGATTCTAAAATGGTAATAAAATATGAGAAGAACTAAGAATTAAGCTGCATCAGAACAAATTCATCTTGATAATGTCAGATAACTTTGATAGAAATGTATGTAATGAATTATGTTGAATAGCTGTCAGCTGTTAAAATTAAGAACACAATTAGATAACACCAATTTAGCTCAACTAATTACCAAGCAATGCTTCATTTTGTTCAGTCTGTGTGTAAAAAGATCACATTAGCAATTAAAGAAAAACACTTCAGCAAAACATGATCAGGTCAAAGTGTCTGGATAATTTTTTGCCCAAAATTTTACCTGTAGTCCACTGTATGAAGAATTTTGTGGTATAATATGTCACAGTTCACTTTATTTTGCTATCCTCACACCAACATAAATTAACTATAGTGTCCTGCACCTACTAGTAAAAAAAATGTCAAAAATTATATTTGATGTCGGAATAATTTTTGGTTTGACTGTATATATATATATATATATATATATATATGTAGAGAGAGAATTATATATTTATGGATTAATATATTATTTTGCTATATTACTAATTACTATGTCGCTAATTATTAAATATTATACTGTTGCACAGTTTTGCTTCTGAAGTAAATCTATCTGGTTTAAGAAAGTTTAGATATATTCATTGAAATTAAGACAAAAATACTGATTTAGATTTAGGTGCAAATCAATATGTAGTGAAATAGGATGTTTTTCCATCAAGTACATAGTCTCACACTATTCCCACAAACATATGTCCCATACATTTCAGGACGTTTGTTTTTTTCAGTTCTTGGAAATGCAGTCTGAATTTTCCAGATACACACATCATGTAAAGCCTCCATTCATGTTCGAGGGCAAAGATGTTAGATGATTCACAGAATCCGACCCTGGCGTTTGCTTAAAATACATGCTTGTTTTTCAGAGAAAGTGGACTGCGGTGTTTACAAGATTGACTCGGTGTATGTTGAGCTTCCTGAGGTTCCCCAGCCGTTCGGTGTCGTTCGTGTGAACGCGGCGGTCAAGACCTTCAGGTTCATCATGAAGCAGAGCTACATCTGTGCTCTCATCGCCATGATGGTGAGTCCTGCTTCACAGTCCTTCTTTCAGAGCCGCTTCAGGGCTCGGTGATCGCAGTTTGTGCAAATGACATTCATTTAAAGGGGTCATCAGATGCCAATTTTCCACAAGTTGATTTGATTCTTTAGTGTCTTAATGAAAAGTCTATAACATACTTTGGTTAAAATTTCTCAATGATAGTGTAAAACAACACTACCCTTTTTACCTTGTCAAAAACAGATCTGTGCACAGTGATCCGTTTCGGTGCATGTCCCTTTAAATGCTAATGAGCTCTGCACGATACAAATCGTTGCAAAGCAGCTTTACAGAAAATTTTAAGTTTCTACATTATATTCAGGAGTAGGTTATTAGTGGTGACTATGGCAGAAATATACAGTAAGAATCATGCAGTTAGTTACAAATTACACGTAATCAAACAGACGATTAACAGCAATGATTATATGTTGTGATTAAACTTTGCGATTGCGTTTAAACATTGCAATCAAGCAAAATTTGGTAGTTTTATATGTTGTTCCAGGGTTAGCATCATCTGAGGTCTTCTGGGGGTTCGGTCATCTCATATTTTTTTCTCCTGACCATCCGTCCAGGCTTGGAGCATCACGTACGTGAGCTGGCTGACCTTCGTCTTCCTCATCTGGTCCTGTATTCTGTGGATGGTGAGGGACCGGAGGAAATACTCAATGATCACCTCTCCGTTCATGGTGTTTTATGGGAACTTGCTCATCATCCTGCAGTACATCTGGAGCTTCGAGTCGCTGAAGCCCGTTCCTGGACTCTTCCTGAAGAAAGATGTGCCTTTCCGGGAACTGGGATCTAAAGTAAGACCACATTACGTGCTGTATTTATATGTGTCTACTAGAGCTGGTGTGATAAATGATATCATATTGTGATAAAATGTATGTTGATAACAATGATAAGCTCTGGACATTTTTAGTCGATGTGGATTAATCACACAGCAGAAATAAAGAAATACCGGCAAATACTCACCGAAAGACCTTCACGACAACCCGTCAAAATAAAAGTCTGGTTTAACTTGAAGAAATTATGACAGAAATATATCTCTGTTGTATACTAAAATATAATTCTAAAAAAAATAGTAGTAGTAGTAGTAGTAATAATAATAATTATAATATTTTAAGGAATATCATACAACCAAGATATTTGTTCATCCATGTTTTAATTTATACAGTTCTGTCGTGCAGCATTTTATGTAACAACAAATAAATAAATAAATAAAAATGCAGTGCTTTGTTGTGAATTAATTGTTATATTTTCGTTTAATTACATTTTAAAATATTTATTTAATTTTTTTTAAGTTTTATTAATTCATTTCATTTTTGATGATAGATTTGTATTAAATCATAAAACACAGAATCCAGAAAAAATGAAATGGAAAACACAGAATGTAAGGAAAAATAAATATCCTTCCCCATTAATGCTAAAAAAAAATATATATATATATATATATATATATATATATATATATATATAAAATATTTTTGGCCACATCACCCAGCCCTAGTGTCTATGTATTTATGTGTTTAAATAACTTATAAAAAAGATGTTTCCAGTTTAATGATCTGATTGGCTGAGCCACACTGTGTTCTGATTGGCTGTGATTGATTAGGACACGGTGCAATACTTGTTTGAAGAGTTGTTTATTGTGATTATTGGTAATCGTACGGTTGATTATTTCTTAAACATTGGTGTATTTTAAGATATGTATTTGCTGCTGAAATCACTGAACTACTGCTCCGTTCTGGGGTGCTGTTCCCAAAAGCAACTATGGTCGCATGTTCCGTCGTTACCAATAGAGTTCAATGGAACTAACGACTATAGTTAGCTAACAATGGTTTTGGGAAACGCACCCCATGATTTTATCCTGATCAAGGGAGTTTTAGGCACTGAACACACACATATCCTCGTGTGAATGAATCACTGACTCTGCGTAAGTTTGTTTGACTATAATAATATTACAGTGTGTTTGTGTGTGTTTGTGCAGACTTTGTGCCTCCTCAGTTTCTGGCTGCTGGTGAGGCAGTTTTTGACTGAGAGGAGAGAGAAGCAGACGGATGAAACGAAGCTGTCTGATGTCAAAGTGGAGGGACACACAATCGGTGAGAGAGAGACACTGTCAGTCCGACATTGAAAACTTACCAGAAGCCAAGTTTCCATTCAATTTTTCCCTTTTAAGAAGTTAACATGCATAAAACATTTTTTTTGTAAAAAAGCGAAATTTGCTATTTCCACCCAATTGGCATTTCACAGATAAAATAGTGTGCTCTGTCACATAGCTTTTGGTGTATTGCAAAAGAAATATTGAGCATTTCCATAAAAATTTTGTGCATATTGCAAATATTTTATCTTTCGCATCCCAGATATCCTCAAATAGAGAGTAATGAATTAAATTTGGCCAGCTTACTGCTTGACACATTTCACAAACAATTTTATAGTAGGAAATATAATTTATTATATCTAAAAATTATATATAATTTTTCATATATAATTCAATATTCAGATTTTCAAAAGTACATTGTGCTAAGAAGCTTTGAAAATAACAATAACATCAAATCGATCGCTGCTGGTTTGTTTTCAGAGACAGATGCTGTTGTAACTGAAACATTTTATTTGTGTATTTAAGTTCTTAAATCTTTTAGAGCATCTTAAAAGGTTTTTTTTTAGAGCTAGTAAAGTTAAACCAAAACAAAAAAACTATTATTTTATTAATAAATAGCATTTCTATCAGCTATATTGGTAAACATTTTGATGCGCTAAACCTTTTCCACCTGGAAACTTGGCTGTAGCACAAGATATTATCCACAAAATATGTAATTGTTTTGACAGCCCTAGATTGTGCATATGAATATATATGGGTAGTTGACAAATAAAAATTGGACTGTGTCCTATGGTGTGACAGCAAAAATGTAGAAAAAATAAACGTAACATACAAATAACATGAGAAAGATGTATCTTCATTCTTTGAGTTACAAATAGCATGAGAGAGGTTTATCTTCAATGTTAGAGGTTATTTTTTTTTTTTTTTACATTTTTGCTGTCACACCAGGACACATTGATACGTCAACTACCCATATATGTGTGTGTGTGTGTGTGTGTGCTTGTTTATGCTACATTGTAAGGACCAAATGTCCCCACAAGGATAGTAAAACCTGATTTTTTTGACATTGTGGGGACCGGCCTGCGGTCCCCAAGAGGGGAAAAAAACTATTAAAAATAGTAAATGATGTTTATCTGAAAGTGTAACAATGCAAACAGGTTTTCTGTAAGGGGTAGGTTTAGGGTTAGGGGATAGAAAATATTGTTTGGTCAGTATAAAAGTAAAACAAGTCTATGGAAAGTCCTCACAATTCACAGAAACAAACGTGTGCGTGTGTGTGTGTGTGTGTGTGTGCGTGTGCGTGTGTGTGCGTGTGCGTGTGTGTGTGCATGTGTGTGTGTGTGTGTGTGTGTGTGTGTGTGTGTGTGTGTGTGTGTGTGTGTGTGTGTGTGTGTGTGTGTGTGTGTGTGTGTGTGTGTGTGTGTGTGTGTGTGTGTGTGTGTGTGTGTGTGTGTGTGTGTGTCTGTGTGTGTGTGTGTGTGTGTGTGTGTGTGTGTGTGTCTGTGTCTGTGTGCGTCTGTCTGTGTGTGTCTGTGTCTGTGTCTGTGTGTGTGTGTGTGTGTGTGTGTGTGTGTGTGTGTGTTATAGAGGGTCTGGAGGTCGAGGCCGGTGGGCACAGAGAGATGATGGACGTGTTGGGTCGTACAGTCATGGCTATGCTCAACAAATACTGGATCTACATCTGTGGAGGAATGTTCTTCATCGTTAGCTTTGAGGGACGCATCGTCATGTACAAGATCATTTACATGATGATGTTTCTCTTTTGCGTGGCACTTTATCAGGTTTGTGTTGTGCTCTCTCTGATGACAGCCTTTTGATATCGCTTCAACTGTTACAAATAGCACGATATAAACTTGCAATTGCAAGAAAAAAGTCTGAATTGTGAAATAAAAAGTTGCAATTACTTTCTACCTTTTATTTTTATTTTGTGGCAGGGAGAAGAAAAAAAAACAGTCGCGAGATGTAAAGTCAGAATTCTGAGAAAAAAGTTAGAATCGTGGTATATAAACCTTTTTTATGAAGACTTTTTGTCTCAGATTTGCAAAATATGAGATATAAAGAAGGCTGAATTGTGAGATAAGAAGTAGCAATTACCTTTATTATTTCTTATTCTGTGGTGGAATGGCGTCTGTAGTTTTTCACAGATTCATCCACTATTGTGATAGATATGTTTATACAGTCAGTCAGTGTGTCGTCCGGCTCTGTTTCAGTTGCACTATGAGAGGTGGCGCTGGATGCTGAAGTATTTCTGGATGTCAGTGGTGGTTTACACCATGCTGGTGCTCATTCTGGTCTACACCTTCCAGTTTGAGTCCTCCATTAACGTGTGGTCCAACATGACAGGCATGAGCAGAGAGAAGTATGCTTTTAAGACGTCTTCTGATATTTGCATGAGCGGTGTCACAGGTGTTGTGGTGTGATAGGTGAGCTCCTCTTCTGTGCAGGCTGGAAGATCTCGGTCTGGAGAAGTTCTCGGTTCCAGCTCTGTTCACGCGGATCTTCATTCCCACCTCGTTCCTGCTGGTCTGCATCCTGCATCTGCACTATTTCCACGAGCGCTTCCTCGAGCTCACCGACATCAAATCTGTAGCTGACAAACAGAAGAGCACTATCTCCAGGTACAGTGGTTACTGAAAGCACAAAATGAGAGTATTCACCATCTTTTACGGTCTCTATGAGCTTTGCATGTCTGGCCGCTGTAGTCGTTTCCAAACTGGTTGTATGTACAGTAGGCTTTATCAAGTCTAGCCATAAACTGGACTGAGATCTGGACTCTGAAATGAACTGTTGTTTTAAAGGCATTCCTGTGAAGCTGGGGTCATTTCTGAAAAACACATCTTACCCCAGTGTTTCTGACTCCGTCAGGTTTTCCGACTGGATTTCCACCATACTTCACAGCGGCCATTGTGTGTTTATGATAATGTGTGTGTCATCTGATGGACAAAAAGCTCAGTTTTGATCACATTCTTCCATAATAATAACAATAATAATAGTTTTTAGTTATTAATAGTTGTTATTAGTTGTTATTAATATGTTGTTGTTGTTGTTATTATTAATGGTAATATAATCATAACAATGTGCATAATACAAGTGCATCTTTTTAAGGTTGCATAGTTTCTTTTTGATTGCATTATTAAATGAGCTCATTTATTTTTAACATCTTTAACAATACAGGTGCACCTTTTTCAGATTGTGGAGCTTATTTAAGTTATATTAGTACTATTTCTCTGCTATTATAATATTATTAATATTTAGAATTAGTTTTTAGTGTTGTGATTTTTTTAGTCCGTTTTCATATTTTTTATTTATATTTTTGTCATAATTTATTTAGCTTTTTTATATATATATTTCACTTTAAATTTGAGAAATGCAAGTACTTTAACTTAAAATTATTTAATTTCTGTTAGTTGCCAAAGCATCATTTCTGAATTTGTTTTAAAGATTTTTTTCTTCTTGAGTTAAAAGTATTATTATTATTTTATGATTATTATTATTGTTATTATGGATGTTGTTGTTAATGGTGATATAATAAAATACAAGTAATATAAAATTATAATAATTGTAACAAAATAATGATAATACAATTTATTTATTCTGCATTTCCTAATTATTATAGATCAGTTTGTAGCAATCTGTTTTTAGTTTTTTTTGTCTTTTGATCAATAAAAAAAAAAAAAAAATCCAAATGAAGCATGTGATTCAATGCTGTAAAACCAGAAAACGTGAAAAGTCAGAGGAATCTTAAAATCTAGATTTTTATGTTTAATAATTTAGATTTTCCACTCAGCTTTTTGTTTGTTATTGGGTAGAAATGATCTCATCATGAGTGTGATGTTCCTTCGTTGTCAGGCTTGTTCATCTGGACGGCAGTCTGGTGGATATTTCCATGCTCAAACCTTCATTCAACTCTATAAACCAGGAGGAGATTGAGGAGAGAGTAGACCTGGAGAAAGAGGAAGATGATGTTAAACAGAGGGAGGAAGAGAAGATCTCTGAGCCACGCTTCATGTCTGAAAGCTTCAGCTGCTCGATGACAGCAGATCCGGAGCCGGAGCAGGGGTCAGGTACATTAGAGTCAGATTTGATGTGGATGCACTGAAAAAAGTGAAATGACCGTGTTATTTATTTAAAGTACTTTTTAATATCGGTCTAATCAAAAATCATGCTTTAAACCTGTTGTGTTCAGTTTGTCAAAAAGCAAATAATACTCC
Organism: Aspiorhynchus laticeps; assembly: GCA_023376895.1. Lineage (NCBI taxonomy): Eukaryota > Metazoa > Chordata > Actinopteri > Cypriniformes > Cyprinidae > Aspiorhynchus > Aspiorhynchus laticeps. The sequence continues at coordinate 15,390,549 of CM041807.1, forward strand.
CCATACAAAAAAATATTAAAAGAAACATACTATTTACTTAGTATAGGGTGTTTAAAAGCTTTACTGCAGAAATGATTGTGGATATTATTCATTAATTTATTTTAGTACACAACAAAAAATATGATGCTTTTTTTTTAAGATATTGCAATAAACATTGAGGTCTTTCAAAGTTGACTTTGTTTATACTGAGCAGACTAAATTAAACATTTACTGACTTTTTAGTTTTATCTTAAGTGAAAATTCTACTTTCATATTAGTGCTAATTTAACTTTAATTCATGGTGAAATTAATTTGTAAAAAGTCAAATATTGTTATATTAACCTAAATTAAGCATTTTGGCTTATGTATAAAGAAAATATATTGGCTATATAATAAATAATCTTTTTACTTTGATTAATATAAAAATTTTAATTTATCAAAACCATAAATATAATTTAAAAGAAAACTAATAAATTTGGCTGTAACAAAATAGAGTATTTCTTATATTATTATTGCAAATTTTCCTTTTGCAAAAAGCCAACAATTATTATACTGACCTGCATTAAGTAAAATTGTTGGCTTATGTCTAAAGAAAATATGTTGTATTTTATTATAATAAATACTGTCTTTACTTTGTATGAATGTTTCTGTATTTAGGAAAATAATTAATATTAAATAAAAAATGTGGGTTTGAACAAACCCATAAATATATTTTGAGAAAAACTAATAGTTTCATCAAACAGAATTGCAATGTGTCATATTTCATTTCTGCTAAGATGTAAACTAAGACGAAAGATTGCAATACATTTAAAATAAGAAAATAAACACCATTTTGTACCCATTCATGTTCATTGAAGAGTAATGCAATAAACCTGGATCATATCCTTGCAGATGGTATCGTCTAAATTAGAAGTGTCATTTAAGCATATGAAATTTAATTACAAGACCAAATCATATTTTATATCCTGGCTTGAATGAAACACACTATAAAAATCTGAATTCATATTGGAGCGATACAACTGGAAGAGGCTTTTACTGGCCCGATGGAGCCGGACGAGGCCAGCAGAGCAAACAGACCAGAATAAAAACGTCTAGACTTGTTTAATGTGTAAACACTTTACAGTCAGACAATATGCTGTCTGACACACTGTTAAAGTCTTCAATGCTGCTTATGACTGGACTGAATGAAAATTGAATACTTTAAATGTTGCAAAGTCAGGAATTTGATTTCCAAGTGTTTCTCTCTACATACAAAACCCGTGAGATTTGAGAGTCAGTAAGCTTTTTTATTTATTTATTTATATAGCACACTTAATGCAACCACTGTTTCCCAAAGTGCTTTACAATCACTAACAACAAACACATAAACAACATAAAACCACAAAAAGGACATACAGAGAGCAGCACACGAAGTCATAGCAAAGGTAAACAATCAAAAACACCCCATCTGTTACATGTTGACCCAAGGGAATGCAGGAAAACAGGGTTTCTTGGAAAAGAGGCTTTTAATGATATCATGGATTCAAAATACAAAGTAATCAACATCAACATAACGTTAAGACTCGACAAACGTGGTCACCGAACTGAATGCTTATAAAGCAAACTGAAACTAAGGAGTAAACGAGATAATGACAAAACACAGGTGAACCGACTTAACCTTAATTAACTAATAAAGAACTAATGAGGAAAACCGGAACAAAACCAAATAAGGGAAAACAGGAACAGATAGATGAAACAGAAAAAGACCAAACTGAAGTCCCAACTCCTAACACCATCATGAGGACACCCAAAAAGTCTTTAAAAGATGTGCTTTTACCATGGCCTTAAATTTCGGTAGTGTCTTTACTGACCTCACAGAAAGAAGGAGATCATTCCAAAGTTTGGGTCTGACACAAGAAAAGGCTCTGTTACCCTTTTGTTTGTATTTAGTTCCTACAACACAAAGAAGATTTAGATTTTCAGATCTCAAAGATCTAGAAGGATTGTAAAATGCCAACACACTCGAGAGATAAGGTGCAAAATTATGTAGCGCCTTGAAAACAAGTAACAAGATCTTATAGCTAATTCTGTATCGAACCGGCATCCATTTCAGCGATTTTGAAAGTGGTGTAACTGACTCAAATTTCTTGGCTGACTTAAGCATCCTGGCAGCAGCATTCTGTACTTTTTGAAGACGTGCCAATGCTCTGTTATCAATTCCAAAATAAAGCGAATTACAGTAATCCATTCGTGAGAAAACCATCGCCGTGATTGCTTTCTCAAAATCAGCAGTTTACAAAAATTTGTTTAGTTTTGGCTAAAAGATGAAGATAAAAAAGACCTGATGACCGAATTTATTTGTTTATCTCAAGTCTGAGTCCAAACCCTACTTTTTTTTTTACATTAGTTGTAATTAAACCAGACAGAGGGGTAGATTTTAAGCATTGAGCCGCTTCCTGATTTCTAGGGCCAAGCACAATGACCTTGGTTTTATCATAATTTAATTTCAAAAAGTTTGCAGCCATCTAGGCTTTGATGTCCTGTAGACAGGCCAATATATTATCGATAATGTTTATGTCCGACTGTCTCACTGGAAGGTAAATCTGAGTGTCGTCCACACAACAGTGGAAGGATACATTAAATTTACGAAAAATGGATCCTAAAAGTAACATATAAAGGGAAAATAATATCGGTGCAAGAATCGAACCCTGAGGTACCCCCCAAGAAAGAGGCAAACTGGATGAATTTTCTTTCACTGTGCAGACAGAGAAAGATCTGCCAGTGAGATATGATTTAAACCACTTAAGCACATTTCCCTAAAGACCAATTTAGTGTTCCAGGCAGTTAATCAGTATATTATGATCCACCATAATGAACACCACGCTGAGGTCGAGTAGAATCAGAGTGGTATTTTCACCATTATCCAGAGCCAAAAAATGTCATTCAGTACTTTCACCAATACCGTCTCAGTACTATGATAAGGCTTAAAACCTCATTGAAAAACCTCAGCAACAGAGTTAGAAGTCAAGTGGGCCTGGAATTGTTTAAAAAACACTTTTTCTAAAACCTTAGATAAAAAAAGGCAAATTTGAGATAGGCCTAAAATAGTTTGGCCTATCTTATTTTTAACAGTACAGGTTGTGTAGCTTCTTGGTAGCCTTATTTAGTGAGTTTCACACTGTGTTTTCTGTGATATTTGTGCACCAGAGAACAGCTGCGAGTCAAACTTTGCTTTTCTAAACTGTGGTTAATTTCACTTCTCATGCTTAATGTATTTCATAAACATGTCCGGAACATGTCGCTGTGATTCATCTGTGGCTGTCTGTGTTTTATGACTGTTTTGAGATTTGAGATATTTTACCCATTATTGGCTGTTTCAGCGTTGTAATGTTGACAAACGACTCTGTAAGTGTTGCTCTGCACAGGGTCATTATTTTACTGTCCTGGAGTCAGCTGCTCGCATTCCCAAAATCCTGATGTTTTCTGCACATGTGCAGATGTGACTCACTGATCCTGTGTGTTACTGTCAGACAATATAGACCAGTGTTACTTTAATGCTATTTCAATACTGTTATAATATTTATTAATATTTACAATTAGCTTTTATTTTTATGTTTTCAGTTTTGAATTTTATTTGTGTAATTTTAGTCATTTTTGTGAAGTTGTTATATTCTATTCTGTTTTATTATTTAATTTAAATTATTTTATTTAGTAATTTTAGTATTTGACAAACTTTTTTTTTTTTAAAAACTTGGTTGGCAAGGCAACATTTCTAATTTCGTTAACAATATAGGTGCATATTTTTCAGGTTGCAGAGCTTATTTTGTCCATATTATGAAGTTATTTCAGTATTATTTCTATACTATAATAATATTTAGAATTAGCTTTTATTTTTATATTTTCAGTTTTGAGTTTTATTTTATGTTTTAGTCATTTTAGTCAGTTTTATGAAGTTTTTTATATTCTGTTCAGCTTTATAATTTTTTTATTTCATTTTAATTTTTAGTCATTTTTATTATTCAGCCAAAACTTGTTTTATTTAAATTACTTGCCAAAGCAACATTTCCAATTTCATTTAAGTTTTAACAAATTTTTGACAATATAGGTGCATCATTTTCAGGTTGCGGAGCTTATTTTTGTTCGCATTATTAAGTTATTTTAGTATTATTTCTGTACTATTATAATATTTAGTAATGTTTTGAATTATCTTTTATTTTCAGTTTTAGTTTAATTTTAGTTTAAGTTTTAGTAATTTTGTTGTGCCTTTTGTCATTTTTGCCATTTATTTTTATATTATATTCAGCTTTAGATTACTTATTTAACTTTATTATTATTATTTTGTCATTTTAGTACTTCAACTTAAACTTATTTTATTTCAATTAACTGCCAAGGCAGGATTTCTATTTTTGTTCATACTTTAACTTATTTTAATTTATTATTAATACAGGTGCATCATTTTCAGGTTGCAGAATCTCTTTTGTTTGCATTATTAAGTTATTTTTGTATCATTTCTATACTAGTTATACTACTAATTAGCTTTTATTTTTATATTTTCAGTTTTGATTTTAATTTTCAAATAAGTTTTTTTTTTTTTTTTTTTTCATCTAATATTTTAGTTCAGTTTAGGTTAGTTAATTTCAGTTAACAAAAGTAATACAATTAGTTTTAGATAGCACTTTTGGATCTTTATCTGAGAGTAATTCCTGAACACGATGTCAATTTAAAAAAAATTCAAAACTCTTGGTACATTCTGTTGTTTTTGTAAGTGATGCATGTGTTTTTCTCCTGTGAAGGGCTGAAGAGTAAGTGGCATCTGGTGGTGGAGCGTCTGACGGTGCTGTTCCTGAAGTTCCTGGAGTACGTGCAGAAGCTGCAGCTCTTCATCTG
>CM041807.1:15400393-15415393 GCA_023376895.1 Aspiorhynchus laticeps
ACATTTTTCTTTTATGCCAAAAATCATTAGGATATTAAGATCATGTTCCATGAAGATATTTAGTAAATTTCCTACTGTAAATATATCAAAACTTAATTTTTGATTAGTAATATGCATTGCTAAGGACTTCATTTGAACAACTTTAAAGGTGATTTTCTCAATATTTAGATTTTTTTGCACCCTCAGATTCCAGATTTACAAATAGTTGTATCTCAGCCAAATATTGTCCTATCATAACAAACCATACATCAATGGAGAGATTATTTATTCAGATTTCAGATGATGCATAAATCTCAATTTCCTACTTCCACACAGAATAACTTACTGATGCTGGCTCTCTTGGCGTTTGAAGTGACCATTTACCGTCACCAGGATTTCTACCGTATGAAAAACAACCTCACCCCTCCGGTCACAAGAATCATATTTCACAACATCACACGGCAACATCTGGACGACGGCATCCTCAACTGTGCCAAATATTTCATCAACTACTTCTTCTACAAATTCGGTCTTGAGGTAATATCAGCATTACGTCTGTTAATGAATTATACACTACCATTCAAAAATCTGAGGTTGGTAAGTTTTTAAATATTTTTTGAAAAAGTCTCTTCTGCTCACCAAAGCTGCATTTATTTGATCAAAAATATAGTAAAAAATATTAAATAATATTACAATCTAAAATAGCTGTGTTCTATGTGAATATCTGTTATAATGTAATTTATTTCTGTGATCAAAGCTGTATTTTCAGCATCATTACTCCAGTCTTCAGTGTCACATGATCTTCAGAAATCATTCTAATATGCTGATTTGCAGGAACATGAAGTGTCCTACTGGGCATCATCATGTTCTCCCCTTTGAGGGACAGTTTTTATTTTGTACAGACACTGATTTACTATCTGTCTGTGAGGTCGGTCCCACTTGGACGGCTTCTAATAGATTATCATCTGAAGCTCAGATTGCAAACACACTGTTGAGACAGATAAACCACAATAGAGTGTTAAGGTAATGGATCAGGGTTACGTGATGGATATTGAATTTTAATTTGCGTATAGTGATGCTATCAAATGCTCCCATTATTGTCCTGATTTGAAACCCACGGCTGAATGTTGCTCCTCCAGACCTGTTTTCTGTTAGCGGTGAATGTGATCGGCCAGCGGATGGACTTCTATGCCATGCTGCACGCGTTCGGTCTGATTGCGGTGATGTATCAGAGCAGGAGAAACGCCATCGCCCGCGTCTGGTCCAAGTATTGCTGCTTTCTGGCCTGCATGTTAGCCTTCCAGTACCTGATGTGCATCGGCATCCCTCCTGCGGCCTGCACAGGTGAGTCTTAAAGAGACAGTGCACTCAATAATGAGAATGTGCTGAAGATGTACTCAAACTCAGGCCAAACAAGATTAGGATGAGTTTGTGTCTTCATCAGATTCTGAGAAATGTGTCTCTGCATCACTGTCTCAGCAATGGATGCTCTGCAGTGAATGGGTGCCGTCAGAATGAGAGTCTGATAAAAACATCACAAGTAATCCACACCACTCCAGTCCATCAGTTAACATCTGGAGAAGACAAAAGCTGAAACAAATCCATCATCAAGATGTTTTTAACTAAAATACGAGTCCATAATCCATAATAAGGTTTCCTCCAGTGAAAAAGTGTTCTGGTCTGAATCAGGAGAGAAATCTGCATCAGATCAAGCAGCGTTTACAAGACAAAACAGCTCTAAACAAATATGTGGTAATGCTGGATTTGTTTCAGCTTTTGTCTTCTCCAGATGTTAACTGATGGACTGGAGTGGTGTGGATTACTTGTGGATTATTGTGATGTTTTTATCAGCTGTTTAGACTCTCATTCTGACGGCACCCATTCACTGCAGAGCATCACATTTCTCAGAATCTGATGTAGACACAAACTCATCCTAATCTTGGATGGACTGAAGGTGTGCACATTTCCATCTAATTTTAAAATTTGGGGTGAACTATTCCTTTAAGGTGACAGCAAATTCACTCTTGGTTATCTTGAAGAAGGCTCTTGACTATATTTCTGAATTTCACCAATGTCTCTTTGGTTCAGACTATCCATGGAGACGGCCGTCTTCCAGCATGGACTCAAACGTCATCAAGTGGCTCTACTTCCCCGACTTCCACACCAAACCCAACTCCCTCTTCCTCCTCTGTGAGTAATACTGAATTTGTGTTAAAGCTCCCAAACTCTGCTCTAACGCTCTCTCCTCACGTGCCGGTCTCTTCTTCTTCTCTCTCTCTGCAGATGACTTCATGCTGCTGCTGTGTGCGTCGCTGCAGGGCCGTGTGTTCGAGGAGGAGAGCGTGACGCCCGTGAAGCTGCTGGCGGGTGATAATGTGGAGATCTGTCGAGATCTGGACGCCGCCAGCTTCAGCCAGCACAACCCTGTGCCCGACTTCATCCACTGCAGGTAAACATCTCACACACAGCCCAGATCAGAAGAAATACATTTAATTATGGATAATTAGTAGTCATGCACAGAAATGAAAATTCTGGGCTAAAATCCAAAACGACAATTCAGGATGCAAAAATGACCTTTTTAAACTTATTTTAAAGTAGTGTTTTGTATAACTATATTAATATTATTGTGCCAATTTTTTTAAATAAATCAAATTATTATAAAGAAATTAATGAATGAATTAAATTATTATTAAATTATTTTATTTTTAATTATTTTAATTATTTATTTTACATTTGCATTTAGCCAAAGACTGAAACTAAAACCGAAAAAAAATATATATATAATAATTAGTCAGATTGATTTAATAATAGACACTCAAATAAAAACTGAGATGTACAAACATTTAAACTGCACATAAGGCCGTTTTTGTGTCGACTTTTTAATAACAGAATTATGCTTCTATTCCAATTTTGTTGTTGAAATATACACATTTAAACAGTAGCTGTAATAATAACTTGTTTTATCACAGATTTACTCAAATGTGAATTAAATAAAGAGGACAGCAGGTTAAGGATAAATATCATTAATATGTAATACTGTGCATATATTTAACAAAAGTAATTTTTATGGACATTCAATGGCTTTTCTGAGGTAAATGTGGCATTGGGTGACATTATTGTTTACAAGCGGTTTTATTGACGTAAAAAAAATTATGACATACTGAAGTCATAATTACAAGATAAAAAGTTGAAATGATGACTTACTAAATCGAAATTAAGGACTTATAAAGTCGAAATTACGAGATAAAAAGTTTAAATTGACTTCCTGACTTTATAAACACATTGGTCACAGGCCTCTATGGTCTAATCATAAACGGGACATTCTAAAACTAATTAACATGGCTTAAAACAGTTTGGAGGACCAAGTACACACCTTATTAATAAAGCATATACCATTTACAGACACGCAGAATACACCCCAGAATATGTTGCACAGTAAGCATTTTCTTGGGGTTTAAAGTCATAAAAGCCCGGCTCACACTGTGCGATTTTGGCCACGATTTTGCCGTCTGAGACAAATTTAGAAAATCCTAAAAGATTCCTATAATCCTAGGCTAAAATCTGTAGTCTTTGATCGCTGGTTTGACATGTTCACCGACAGCCGATTAATGGCTGTTGCGATCAAATTTCACCTCCGACGAAATTCTGTCAGTGTCAGAAGATTTGGCGCACAGTCCTGCAGTGTGACTACCCCTACGATGAATGTCAAACTGTCTCCGTTTTTCAAGACAAGCTATGTGCACAATTAATGCTGGAGAATTATTCTATCAGACATAAACTCCGGCGCTCACCGAATTCATCTGATATGTTGCTGACACTGGTTGCGCCGCTGTTTTCATGTGGGTGTGTAGAGCTGCATACACTATTCTTCTTAAATACGCCGGTATTGCTGCCATTCATATACTTTTCATGATAGCCAACAGTTCGGTCCCGCGTGCAATGCAGTTCGTAGTAACTGGACGTGTCTGGACAAGTTTTCTTGCGCGCACCTGTTTTTAACTCGTCTTGACTGTCGTACAGTCTGACATTAATGACAACTGAGATCCCACAGTGTGACATGATCATCATGTTCGTGCAGTCTGACAAGTACAATCCTAAAGGACTTTTAAAAAATCGCACAGTGTGAGCCCGGCTTAAGTCAGTTTCGACTTTTTCTAATTTTTTTAATTTATAAGTCATAATTTTGACTTTTTATCTCGTAATTATGACTTTGTAAGTCATAATTTTGATTTTTAATCTCGTAATTATGACTTAATTAATTAACATAATTAAGTCATAATAGTCCCGAAACTATGATTTAAGTCATAATTTAATTAACATAATTGAGTCATAATAGTCCCGTAATTATGACTTAAGTAATAATTTCGACTTTATATCATAATTTTGATTTTGTAAATTATAATTTTGATTTTTAATCTTGTAATTATGACTTAAATTATAATTTCGATTTTTAATCTTGTAATTTTGACTTAAATCATAATTTTGACTTTTAAAGTCATATTTTTAACTTTTTATCGTAATTATGACTTAAGTCATAAGTCATAATTTCGACTTCTTAATGCATGATTTTTTTTCTTAAGTGGCAGAAACACAGAGATGTTAGTCCCGTCTGAACTGATGCATGAAAATCGCAGACGTCAGGTGATAATCGAAGCTCAAGCGTAGTTTAGAAACTAGTCCGGTCTGAATAGGGCTTTAGAAACCGCTTTGGTGGTGTTTTCAGGAATTGTGTTGGACAGTGAAGGGGCTTGAAGTCAGCAGATCCAGACAAACAGTTCAAACAAAAAACAACTCTCTGCACTGTTATACTCTGATTACTGTATCTGTCATCTGATATGGCTCAGAAAACACTTCAGTCGTAATTACATCGTTAATTTCTCAAGCTTGTGGTCTCAGGATCAGCTGAGCCTTCTCTGCTTATTATTTCAGAGTAAAACGAGACAATGAATAGTGATTGTAGATCAGGGCATGGCCATTTATCTTTGAGCAGGTCATCCATCAGCTGCAGAAGAAGCGTAGTGATTCGACAGCTCCAGCCAGTCCAAACAAGTAGAAATGATGATGATGATGAAGGAATTTAGAGATTTTCTGCTCTTAACGACGTCTGTCTGCTGCTCTGATCATGTTAGATTTAGAGGAGATCACATGTGCGCTCAGTTTTTCCACTTCTTCGTCATTATACTTATTATTATACTTGCAGATTCCAGTAAATCCAAATAACCTGCTAATGCATTATGGGTAATTCTGAGGAAACGGTGCCATTTGATGTAAAATGGTTTGGGGTTAAACATTACTAACAAAAATGACTAATAACTGCCAAATATCATCATATCACCACATTGTTTGCAGTCTGTGTTCTTGAACTTTTTGCCAAAGACAATATTTTCTGACTAGACCAATATAATAATAAACATATGTGAATACTTCTAATGATACACTATTGTTCAAAAGTTTGGGGTCAGTAAGATTTTTTAATGTTTTAAAAGAAGTCTTTTCTGCTTGAGTCAAAGACAAAAACAGTTTATCAAGCATCAAAACAATAAAAGTCCAATACAGTTTTAATTTACATTAGAATGTGTCCTATTCTAATTTTATATTTCTGAGCAAAAATCAAACAAACGATTATACATTTTTACCAAGATTTGCAGAAGACACCCACTAAAATATCTTTCAGTGTAATAGTTCATATACCAAACAATCTTGTCAGGCATATTTAGAACAAGAATCATTAGATCACATTAAAAGACTAATTAAGGATCACAGAGCAGCTACCAAATGCTTATTTACTGGCATTTTAAATATTTACCAAACTTTGCCACAATTCATAAAACCACAAAGTTTTGTTAGTTTTTAATCATTTAAAATATGTTAAAATTTAGAATGATCACTTATTATTTTATATATTTTAATAACAACAGGTCAGGATTTATATGTTTTGCATAAATATAACTGTTACACTGAATGATGATGGAGCATTATTTCACCCATATTTTGACATTTTATTTTCACAAAGGTTATTTGAAACATTAAAGTAGACACTTACTAAATACATATTAAATGCATACGTGCATTTAATATGCTCTTTATGTATATAAAATCACTTTTGTCAATTTTATTTGATGCGGACACCAAAATGGGACGTCTCATCTTTGACCCACTCCTCACCAAGGGTGCATTTAATAAAAAATACAGTAAAAACAGTCACATTTGTGAAATATTATTACAATTTCAAATATCTGTTTTCTATGTGAATATATGTTAAACTGTAATTTATTTCTGTGATCAAAGCTGTATTTTCAGCATCATTACTCCAGTCTTCAGTGTCACATGATCTTCAGAAATCATAATAATATGCTGCTCAAGAAACATTTCTGATTATTATCAATGCTGAAAACAGTTGTGCTGCACAATATTTTTGTGGAAACTGTGATGCATTTTATTTTTCATGATTCACAGATGAATAGAAAGTTCAAAAGAACAGCATTTATTTGAGAGAGAAATATTTTGTAACATTATAAATGCCATTACTGACACTTTTAATCAATTTAATGCATCTTTGATTATTACACAAAATCTTTCCTTGTCACAGTTTCTGAAAGCTGTCACTCAAACAGCAGAAACACACCAAATCTGCAAAACATACACTAATTATCATCCTTTGACTCAGTTTTAAATTTCATAAAACACTTTTTGCAAAACACAACACACAGTTCTCTATGTATCACACTAAAATCTAACATTAATTAATATTATGGCAAAGGTGTTTGCTTTTGAGCTGTGTTTGTGATATTTTGAATGCATTTTGTATTTTGTGTGTGCAATTCTTGGAATTGTGTGTAAAATAAAAAAAAAAGAGGCAAAGTTTTGAAAATGTGTGCAAGCAGCTGAGAAAAACCCAAAGTATTCACTTCTTTCAAAAAACAAAAACATGTTCAAACACGATTGTTCACGGTCTCTGTGCTCTCTGCAGGTCGTATTTGGATATGCTGAAGGTGATCATGTTCAGCTATCTGTTCTGGTTCGTCCTCACCATCATCTTCATCACGGGCACCACACGCATCAGCATCTTCTGTATGGGATACCTGGTCGCATGTTTCTACTTCTTGATTTTTGGAGGCGAGCTGTTACTGAAGCCAATCAAAAGCATCCTTCGTTACTGGGACTTCCTCATAGCATACAACGTCTTCGTAATCACCATGAAAAACATTCTCTCAGTGAGTATCTCATAAATCTGCTCCGTCAGAATTGAAATCACAGCAATCTTTCATTCAGAGGTGTTGTAAATTAGCTTGAAATATGTCCTAAACAGCCATAGACATAAATCATAATTCTGTTTGTAGCACTATGCATTTCTGTGGCTCTGAATCATTTGTGGGATTTGATTAATAATTGCACACAACACATGCACACCTGCCTCACTAACTGAAAAATGCCTCATAAAAAAAAAAAATAAATATATATATATATATATATATATATATATATTTTTTTTTTTTTTTTTTTTTTTTTTTTTTTAATATTATTATTATTATTGCTTCAGGAATTTCTTTTTTCTCAATTTTTTTTTTTTTTTTTTTCACAAGTACATTTCGTAAATGTTGATGGGTTTTTATTTAAATTTTTTGCATGTAAAGAAATGGGGGGGGTGCTTTTCTCCTTCATTCTTTGTGCTGTAATACAGTCAGTAAAATGAAAAGATGTTATTCTTATCCTATAATGAAATACTTATGTGACAAATCATTCAAACTTCAAAGATAAAAGTTCTTAGTTTATGTAATGCTCCCTGTTGTTGGTGTTTTTCAGATCAGTGTGTTATGAATGAAATGTATGTTTTCTGAATGAGAAGGTTTTGTTTGTTGTGGATGTTCTGCTGGATGTCATTGTGGTTTCTGTTCTCTTGGCTCTCAGATCGTGGCGTGTGGATATATAAAAGCACTGGTGACCAATCACTGCTGGCTGATCCAGTTATTCAGTCTGGCCTGCACTATAAAAGGATATTCAAAGCGTAAGTTATGCTTTCATTTCCGCTTTGGTTTAAAGAATTGAAGGCTCGCTTTCTACATTCGCTGTACACTTTGATGTTCCAGTGCTTTTTAAAAAAAAAAGCTTTACTGCCACAAATCATGTCATGAAATTTGCTGAAAATCTACTCACCCTCAGTTCATCCAAGATCAGGATGAGTTTGTTTCTTCATCAGGTTTGTAGAAATGTGTCTCTGCATCAGTGTCTCAGCAATGGATGCTCTGCAGTGAATGGGTGCCGTCAGAATGAGAGTTCACTGGAGGAAGAGTTATTATGGATTATGGACTCATATTTTAGTTAAAAACATCTTAATGCTGGATTTGTTTCAGCTTTTGTCTTCTCCAGATGTTAACTGATGGACTGGAGTGCTGTGGATTATTGTGATGTTTTTATCAGACTCTCATTCTGACGGCACCCATTCACTGCAGAGCATCCATTGCTGAGACACTGATGCAGAGACACATTTCTACAAACCTGATGAAGAAACAAACTCATCTGCAAACTATCTCTGATGACCTGATCTTTTGAGTGAACTATCCACTTAGACTCAATGAATAAAGTCTGTTTTGTTTTTTGTTTGTTCATCTAAAGAAAAGTTTTGAACCACTCAGATTAAGAAAACCATTTTTATAAAGAGCCACTAATAAAATAGGACTGAAAAGTTTTATGAGCATTAATAATTAACTGATTTTAATGATGAAGTTGCAGTATAATATCTGTGTCAGGCACAGCTTGATTAGATTCTGATGATTCTCACGCAGCGGAGCAGAACACAAATAAACAGTGTGAGCTGCCGAGTGACGAGGCCGGGATCATCTGGGACAGCATCTGCTTCGCTTTTCTCCTGCTGCAGAGGAGAGTTTTCATGAGCTACTACTTCCTACACGTCGTAGCTGACATCCGTTCCTCTCAGGTCCTCGCCTCCAGGTACACATGCTCTGTGTTACTGCTGTTTGCTTTTCATTCGCTTTTCATGTTTGCCTGCGTGGAATCATCACAGGTTTATTTTATTATCATTCAGGTACTTTTATAGTTGTTTTAATTGAATTTTAATTTTATTATTTTAATTAAATTTTATTTTATTTAATTTAATTTAATTTAATTTAATTTTATTTATTTTATTATTATTTTATTATATTTATTATTTTTATTTTATTTATTTTATTTAATTTAATTTTATTATTTTTATTTAATTTTATATTATTTTATGTTGTAATTGTTTTAGTAATTTTGTTGTGTGTTTGTCAGTTTTTTTGTAGTTTTTATGTCTATATATATATATATACTGTATATATATTGTTGTTGTTATTTTAGTACTTAAAGTTAAACCAAATTAAAATGAGAAATGTTGTAGCTGAAATAAAACCATTTTTTCAGTTAACATTTATTTTATTTAAAGTATTGTTTTTTCTTGATTTTTTTATTTTGTATTAATTAACTTATTTATTTATTAATTTATTGTAATGGTTTTAATTTTAGATACAGTTTTACTTTTATTTGCCTATAATAACCCTAACATTATGTTGTGGGTTATTTTTAACTTAATGTCCACTAAATATCTTCTTAATTGTCACACAATAAAAGAAAACATGACAGCTTTATTAAACAAACTGCTAGTGATAAATGAATATGTAGATAAAAAGCACTACAAAGAGCGCATTTGACGCAGTTTCATATTTTAAAATGTCATGATTTTGTTATGAGAGCATTCCAGACATATTCAGACTGGGTTGTTTGTTTCGTGTCTCTGTTCTTCTTTGTTTGTCCGTCAGAGGAGCGGAGTTGTTTCAGGCGACCATTGTGAAGGCGGTTACAGCCAGAATAGAAGAAGAGAAGAAGTCCATGGACCTGCTGAAGAGACAGTGAGTTCAGTGTGAGACGAGCCTCACAATGTTTCATTGTTCACTGCCAACTGCTGCATTCCCTTTAACACAGTCCTATGAAATCATGATGCATGAACACACATTAATGAGACACACAGATTGCTGCTTATTGCTTTCTCTGTCGCAGTGTTTCCTATCATTTATCCAGCATTCTTAGCTCCTGAGAGCCGCTGCTTAACCAGTGTTTTCCAGAAGAGCGGTAGAGTTGTAACAGTGTGTTAGTAGGTCACATCTGCTGGATATCTGTTTTCTGTGCTTCCTCCACACCCACACAAGCCCCGACATGAAGACTCTTTATCTACAATTATACTCTAATTGTGTTCAAGGGAACTGAGGAATCAAAATAACATCTTCTCTGTCTGTTCTCTCAGGATGGACCGCATCAAAAGCCGACAGCAGAAGTTTAAGAGAGGTAAAGAGAGGATGCTGTCTTTAGTGCAGGAGAGTGGGGAAAGTCACTCAGTAGTCAAAGAGGAAGAGGAGGAGGATGAAGGTATATTTACATCAGAGCATTTTGAACTCAGAAATATCATGTTTTCACTTCTCAGGCCCAAAGTAAAATGTTTTAAATGTTTTGTTTTTTTGAAAGAAATTAATGCTTTTATTCATCAATGATGCATTAAATTGAACAAAAGTGACAGTAAAGACATTTATAATGTTACAAACGATTTCTATTTCAAATAAATGCTGTTCTTTTGAACTTTCTATTAATCTGTGAATCCTGAAAAATAAAATGCATAACAGTTTCCACAAAAATATCATGCAGCACAACTGTTTTCAACATTGATAATAATCAGAAATGTTTCTTGAGCAGCAAATCAGCATATTATTATGATTTCTGAAGATCATGTGACACTGAAGACTGGAGTAATGATGCTGAAAATACAGCTTTGATCACAGCAATAAATTACAGTTTAACAGATATTCACATAGAACACAGCTATTTTAAATTGTAATAATATTTAATATTTTTTTTATGTTTTTACTGTATTTTTGATCAAATAAATGCAGCCTTGGTGAGCAGAAAAGTCTTCTTTCAAAAACAATTGAAAATCTGACCGACACCAAACTTTTGAATGGTTCATACTAGTGCTGTCAATTGATTAAAAAATGTAATTGCGTTAATCACAGTCAAGATTAATCACAAATTTAAAATACTAGGGTTTATCTGTAAATGTGTTTAAATAAACAAATGCATGACAAACTAGTTTAAGGAAACATAACCTTTCACACTTCCGCCAGATATTAGACATAATCCTTATTATTCTTTTATCATTATTCATTTGTTTTTATTCAGCCATTATCAGTCTTTATACTGGCAATAAAACGTTTACCAAGCCACATCACTTCAATCCCAGGATACATTTACCCAAATATTATCAAAAGTATTTCTAAATAAATACAACAAATAGTTTTATGACAACATGCATTATGAAGAAGAATTGGACCTGTTCTGGTGCATTAGAGCTAATATTAGCATCATGCTTCATAACACAATTTATGAGATTAATAGTACACTTTTACTCAGAACTCACTTCAAACCACCATCGAGTGTTTGTAATAACTTCCTTTTGAGATCACATGTGGAATTTGGTTGTTTTATATCACTGCAAATATTATAATTTCAGATGTACACATTCATCTGAAGAAAATCACATAGAAACCATATCCTATCGTAATAGTGCGTTTATTATTTTATATAATGTATAGTGGCTGTTGTCATGTTTATTTCTGTTGTGTTGTATGCTGTGGCTGAAACTCACGTTGTTTGTGATGTTACAAGCGTCTCTCCGTTCTGAAGTTGCCAGGTGTACATTCCAAGTATGATACACATTAGTAAAAGGATCTATTTTAATTTGTATTTGTCTATATACACTGTGGGCGGCCGCGGTAGATTATAAAAGTAGCCCCAAAAACCGCAACCCTCGGCTCTGTAATTTTTCCCACGACTGTATTTTCAAAATAGCCCACGAACACTTGTGCCACAGCCGCTAACGTTACCCTGGCAACACTGTCCGCTGTACCCTCATCACACACTGATAGATAACCTTCCATGCTGCGATGACGGGAAGAAGTTGGGGTCAAACCTTATCAAACGATTAATTTGCGTAAAAAAATATTAACGCGTAAAAATTTTGGATTAATCGCATGTGTTAACGCGTTACCGTTGACACCCCTAGTTCATACTATATACTGAGTACTTCTCATTATACAATAAACATAATTAAATTGATCAAATAATAGATTTGCAATAAAAATAAGTATATTTCAGTATCAAGTTAATTGTAATATTAGTAACTCATGGGGACACAAATGGCACCGTTTCCTGTGAATAATCGAAATATATTCATAACTAGAATACACTTAATTCACATAAATGAAAAATAAAAAGTGTTGTCCTACACATGTTTGACTGAATCTTTGTCGAAACACACTTTAGTCTAACATCAGTCAGTGAACTGAAGGCTGGTGAATTCCTCAAGTGCCTGTGTTTAACTGTGGTGTTAAATGCATTACAATCAAATCTAAAACACATGAAACACACATACCAGAGCTCAGAGTAGATGTGCACGCTTTGAAATGGTTTTAATGTTTTTATGAGTGCTGTGTGTGTGTGTGAGTGTGTGTGTGTGTGTGTGTGTGTGTGTGTGTGTGTGTGTGTGTGTGTGTGTGTGTGTGTGTGTGTGATGGGTTCACTGAAGCATTTCTCTACATTACAGGAGAGAGCAGCAAAGAGAAGAAGAAAGACAAAAGAAAGCACTGGTGGAAGCCTTGGGTTGATCATGCGTCCAGTTAGTGTCGCCTGCTCATTATTTCATTTGCAATTGAAATAAAATTATTCATATTCATTTCACAAGATCCCAATGTTGATCTGATGTCATTCAGATAAATATTGTAGCTCAGATTCACATTTGAAAGGGGAAAATCATAAGATTTATTTGACGTCTCAACTGTTTCTTCTAGACAACAGTGAGATTAAATGAAGAGCAAAATGAGACTTGTTTCTTAAATGTGTTTCCCTAAAAAAAAAACACTAATAATTTTAAAAAAGTCTGCCCAGAGATCTCAACAATGTCTCAGATTGAGCTCAGATTTGCTAAAATACCAACATATACAATCATAAACCAGAGATCTCAGTGTGAACTCAATATGTCACATCTAAGCACAATTTGTTTCTGTTTTTACTTCAAAAACTAAAGGAAATATATATTGCTGGGCAATGATTAATCACGATTAATCGCATCCAAAATAAAAGATTTTGTTTATATAATATATGTGTGTCTACTGTGTATATTTATTATGTATATATAAATACACACACATACAGTATATATTTTGAAAATATGTATATATATTTATATAATTTATATTATATATAAATATGTTTAATATATAAACATAACATATTTTTTAAATATATACATGCATGTGTGTGTATTTATATATATATATATATATATATATATATATATATATATATACATACATGATAAATACACACACACATATATTATGTACACAGAAACTTTTATTTTGGATGTGATTAATCACCATTAATCATTGCCCAGCACTAGAAATATAATTTAAACATGACTGAGCACTAACATTTTCCTCTGGGTATTCCAAAAATAAATAAATAAAAAATAATAATAGCAATAATTAAAAAATAAATGAATACATTAAAAAAAATCTAAATATATATTTTAATGGTTTTATTTAAAAACAATATTATTATAATTTTTATTAAACTTTATTATTGGTTTTATGATCTTTTTTCAATAGAAAAGTGATGTGTGATATGTTGTCTCTTTTAGTGGTCAGAAGTGGCAATTATTACTTATTTGAGACGGATAGTGAGGAAGAGGAGGAAGACGAGGACAAAAAGGATGAGGAACCTCCCAAAAGATCAGCGTTTCAGGTAAATATCCCACAAACGTCAGTGCTTTACTGCATGCGCACCCATTTTTAAGTCGTATATGCTTAATTGTGTTGTTCCCACACAAAACTGTGTTTAACCTAAATGGCTCTGTGTTATGAAAATGTTTCAATGTATTCTTCTTTTGTTCCCTCAGCACTTAACAATGTTTTGTTATTTATCTGACCACTAACCGCTCGCTCCCTGCGTGGAAGAGCGGTAACAGCACTAGCGCCCTGACTAACCCATCCCTGCTCTGTCCTCTCTTGTAGAGAGCTATCCGAAAGTTTGCCTCTGCTTTGCTGGCTTTACCAAAGTCTGTCATTAAACTGCCCAAAACTGTACTGCAGTATGTAAAAAGGGCAGCCAAGGTACTTCACAATGCCTGATATATCTCCTCTCTTCCTGTATGCTATCGTATGTGTCAGCTCTGTCCTCTACGAGCATCGACGGCCGTTGTGCTCCTCTGCATTTTCCTGCTCCCCAGTTGCACAATATACATGCATTTGTGGCACGCACTTGTAACTGGAGAGCAAATAGAGCCGAAATGGCTGATTATTACAGTTGCATGTCAGTCATCAGAGCGGATTCGGTGCATTGCATGCCAAGGAAAAGCAGTGTATTATGCAGTCGATTGCAATAGCATGCAGGGCTGGGTGATTTATGAACTATTCATGAAATTAGAACACAGTCCATATTAATATCTTGATTCTGAACTCTGGTTCAGCATTTCCTTTATGTTATATTGCTTCATGTAAATAAAAATGATTCAATTTCATTTCTTTTGAATGGGAAACATACACTGCTGTTCAAAAGTTTGGGATCAGTAAGATTTTTCTCTTATCAAGGCTGTATTTATTTGATCAAAAATACAGGAAAAAAACTGTAATATTGTGAAATATTATTGCAATTTCTAATATTGGTTTCCTATTTTAATGTACTTTAAAATATAATTTATGAATAAATTACTTTTACTGAATAAAAGTATTAATTTATTTAAAAAAAAGAAAGAAAAAAAATACAAATTATTGAATAGTAGTGTATAATGTAACACAATTTCTTTTTTGAATAAACACCGCTCTTTTTAACTTTTTATTTATCAAAGAATCCTGAAAAAAAAGTATCAAAAAATCCCAAAAAATATTAACTGTTTCCAACAATGATTATAAAGCAGTATATTAGAATGATTTCTGAAGATCA
>CM041807.1:15417893-15502893 GCA_023376895.1 Aspiorhynchus laticeps
GATAGATAGATAGATAGATAGATAGATAGATAGATAGATAGATAGATAGATAGATAGATAGATAGATAGATAGATAGACAGATGGACAGACAGATAGATAGACAAATGGACAGACAGATAGATAGATGTACGATGGATAGATATATGGCCAAATGGATGGATAGATAGATGATGGATAGATAGATGGACAAATGGATGGATATATAGACAGACAGACAAACGGACAGACAGATAGATAGATAGATGTACGATGGATAGATAGATGGACAAATAGATAGATAGATATATAGATAGATAGATAGATGTACGATGGATAGATAGATTGACAAATGGATGGATGGATAGATAGATATATAGATAGATAGATAGATGTACGATGGATAGATAGATGGACAAATGGATGGATGGATGGATAGATAGATAGATAGACAGAGAAACAGATAGATGATAGATAGATAGATAGATGTACGATGGATAGATAGATGGACAAATAGATAGATAGATAGATAGATAGATGTATGATGGATAGATAGATGGACAAATAGATAGATAGATAGATAGATAGATAGATAGATAGATAGATAGATAGATAGATAGATAGATAGATAGATAGATAGATAGATAGATAGATAGATAGATAGATAGATGTACGATGGATAGATAGGCAGATAGACAGACAGACACATGATAGATGGATGGATGGATAGATAGATAGATAGATAGATAGATAGATAGATAGATAGATGATAGATAGATAGATAGATAGATAGATAGATAGATAGATAGATAGATAGATAGATAGATAGATGGATGGATGGATGGATGGATGGATGGATGGATGGATGGATGTCCAGTCCTGGTCTATAGCTCTGTGTTTCTCAGAAAGAAGTGCTCGGGTCATTAATAGTCATTTTGTAAACACAAGCGTGACTCTGGGAAACATCAAGCCCCTCATTAAACCCCTCTGCTGCAGTCTCTGCCAGCGCTCTCCTGGCAGCGGCTTCCAGGCCCAGCATTCTTGGGTCTGAGAGATGAAGAGTGCCGTGTTACATTTGCTACGGTCAATTCATCCCATATGATGACTGGACGGGGTTTCAACCCTCTCGCCAGATCCAGGAGCCAGCTAGAGCCAATAAAACATTCAGTTAATATATTTTAAAAAAAATAGCTTGCCCAGCACACTCACAATTTGAAAATATGTCTTGACTGAAAAACTGATACATTGGTGTAACAAAAAGGGATGCACGATATTAGATTTTTGCCATTATCTGATATGCAGATATTTTTCAAATAATTTTGGCCAATAACGATATGATATATATTTCCTTTTGTTTTGAAACAACACCAAGTCTCTCCTGTCGGAAATTCTAAACAAATTATTTTTAATATTTGTTAGAAGTAATAAACTTTATTAAAGTAATTTTTTAATGAGTACATTGAAAGCCTTGAAAATAACGTAATTTTATGACATCGATACTGCTTAATTTATTCAGAAACACAAGTATCTTGATGATATTTGTGTATTTTACTTTCATTTTATTACAAATAGTCCAACAGCGCCCCCTAAGTAAATAAAACGCCCTTGCGGATGGCATTAGGACCCGGGGGAGGCTGCCGCCACTGCTACTGCATGCACTAGAACCTGTTGATGCATCATTCTGTGGTGCATTCTCAGATTAAATGCAGCGATCCAAAACAGTGAATTGTATCATCATTCAGGCAAAGGTTTACTTCAAGAATGACCACACTGCTGACGTGATCTTATCACTTTCACACTCTCAGCACATGAGCTATTCGCCTTATCGGCAAGACATATCGGCATTTATTTTTTAAATTGGCCGATGTCGATGTTTACATTTTAAGCCTTTATCGGGCCAATAACGTTCCGATAATATCGTGCATCTCTAGTAACAAATGGTTATCATGTGCTTATTACATTGTAATAACACTTTATTATTTTTCATCATCTGCAGTGCATGTGTCCATTGAGGAAGGAGATCAGGAGGAAGGTGCTACAGAGGAGGAGGTATCTGAAGGTCCAGGTGAGACCAACTTCAAAAGCCTCCTCATATTATGAGTTATAATCGTCATATGCATCAGTATGCATACAGTTGAGGTCAAAAGGGGGTGAAAACTTTTGAACAGAGTGGAGATGTGTTCATTTTTTATTTTGCCTAAATATCATATTTTTTCATTTAGTACTGCCCTTCAGAGGCTACAGAAGATAGTTACATGTTTCCCAGAAGACAAAATAAGTCAAATTTACCCTAATCTTCAAATTCAAAAAGTGTTTATTCCCCGGCTCTTAATGCATGTTTTTTTCTTCTGGAGCATCAGAGAGTGTTTGAACCTTTTGTAATAGTTGTATATGAGTCCCTCAGTTATTCTCAGTGTGAAAAGATGGATCTCAAAATCATACAGTCATCGTTGGAAAGGGATCAAATACACAAAAATGCTGGAAAACCAAAGAATTTGTGGGAGCTGAAGGGTTTTTCTGAAGAACAGCAGCAGTTTAACTGTTCAGAACAAACAAGGGACTCATGAACAACTATCACTAAACTAAAAACACAGCTGTGGATCATTCAGATAACAACACAGTGTTAAGAATCAAGGGGATGTAAACTTTTGAACGGGGTCATTTTTGTAAATTCTACTATTATTTTCTCTTGTGGACTATATGTAAACATCTTTTATGTGAATTATCTTATTCAGGTCAGTGCTGAATAAACAATAACATGCATTTTGTATGATCCTCTTATTTTGCTAAAATAGTTAATATTTTTCTGATTCTGAAAGGGGGATGTAAACTTTTGACCTCAACTGTATCTCTCCACTCCAGATAACATCCTGAAGCGAGTGTTTAACATCGTGAAGTTCTCCTGGGTGCTTTTCCTGGCCCTGCTGGACAGTTTCACCGCCTGGCTCAACTCCATCGGCCAGGAGCACATCGATATCTCCACCGTCCTGCGCATCGAGCGCTGCATGCTCACTCATGAGGTCAAGAAGGTAGTGCTGGCATGAGAAATCACTCTCGAGTGCTGCTGATTGGCCTGCATCTGCATTTGTATTGTATCATGTGTTATTGACTGCATATGACACATGATCTTTGTTTTTTTCTTCTATTTATAAGTCTTTATTTTTTTATATATATATTTTTAACTCATGCTTATTTTAACTGTTTTGTAGCTTTTACCAACAACTTAAAATTAAGAAACTTTATTGCATTATGTAATGATGTAATAATTTAACAATGAAGATTTTGTTAACATGCCAGTATTTAGAAACGGCATGCAAAATGTAAAATATGAATACAACTGTGATTTTATTATTAGAAAAATTATGGAAATCTAATGTGATAAAACATTGTAATAAAATAATTTAAAAAATGTACTAAAATATAATCTATAATTTGTAAAATTAATATATAGCTTTTTTCACAATACATTTCAAGCTTTAAAATATGTAATTGAAATGAGCTTCTCATTTATCCATATTTGGGAAACAAATAATTACAGTTGAAGCTGAAATATTAAAATAAAATAAAAAAGTAAATATTAGATGAAAAACTTAAAATACTAAAGAATAAATGTCTAAATAATAATGAGATATGTTGCACTAGCAGCGTACTGTTATAAATTGAAGTAATAAGTCAAATTACTAAAACCAAAATAAATGTAAAGGTAAATATAAATATTTAAAAAATATAATAAAAAATAATAAAAATGACAAAAGCAA
Source organism: Aspiorhynchus laticeps (assembly GCA_023376895.1). Classification (NCBI taxonomy): domain Eukaryota; kingdom Metazoa; phylum Chordata; class Actinopteri; order Cypriniformes; family Cyprinidae; genus Aspiorhynchus; species Aspiorhynchus laticeps. Next base: position 15,421,629 of record CM041807.1, read on the forward strand.
ATAACAACATTACTAAAATTTTAAATAAAAATGAAAACTACAAATAAAAAAATAAAAGCTAATTAAAAATATTAATAAGTACTAACAGTAAAGGATAATGTACTTCCAGCTGGTTGTCATTGTAAAATAATTTTATGTCCTCTGATTCCTTTTTACAGTAAATACTGTCGATAGCGAAGACTCAAAATGCTGCGTTTGCAAATAAATGACCTTGGACTGCCACGACTGACCAATCAGAATCAAGCATTTCTGAGAGCCATGTAATAATAGTGTATAAATAATACAAGTGTCACTGAATCTCAACGGACTTCATGGAATCAGTATTAGCACCAATGCTATAATTACACTTCACATGAATAACGAGCATCATGCTTGGAACGGACAGAACTGTAAACCTTGAGGTTTAACACCTCGTCTGCTGCCCTGCAGGGGAACATTCCTTCACGGGACAGCATCCACACGTACTACCAGAGGCAGATGTGCAGGCCAGCGTCTGCTGAGTCCAGCCTGGACCGGACTGAGGACGAGTACTCGGACTTCAGCCCTCTGCGGAGCCAGGCTTACGGGACGGACGGCGAAGAGTCCAGGTGAGGAAACTCCACTCAGTGCGTTCTAGATCTGTTTGAGACATGGAAAATGGATGGAAAGAAAATCTAATTTATGCATATGTAATTGAATTGTTATTTTCAGCTTTATAAGGTTTCATGCCTCCAGACAGATACTCCCAATGTCAATGACTAATCCAGAAAGTCCCGCTTATCTCAGAGTTGATTTATCTCCAAGAAAACCACTCTTTTGTTTTCTTAAGCAGGAGCAATGTCTTCTGTTAAAGCTGTCTGCTGAATGAAGTGTACTGGGAGCTGAAGTATGACAGAGGTTGTGTTTAGTGAAGCTCAGTTCTAGGGTTGGGTATTGTTTCAATTTGAGCAGATTCTTAATGATTCCCATTTTCGTTTCCAATAAAGAGCAAAAAAAGAAGTCAGATATTTAGAAATGAAACATATTCTTTGTCTTTTTTGCAAAGCATTCTATTGCAGCTGAATGCCATGAACAAAAATCAGCAGCCTAAACAACACTTTTTGCATATGGTTTATGCCAAATATACCACAGCAAAAACAACTAGACTAACTAATATAGATGCCAAATGTTATTAAAGACAAGTGAACAGTCATTAATAAAAGTAGCACAAATAAATTCAGGTACAGAAATTGAAATTAAATGTAATCAAATATAAAATGACACTAAATAGTTTTCTTTTTATAAATAAAATAATCCTTATTAAAGTGACAACAGATCAGTGAGTGATTTTCTTTTTCTTTTGTTCTTTGATTAACATTAATAGCACAGATAACAGCAGGAATATTAGGCTGCTGTCACTTTAAGACCTAATGCTTCACTCTAATATACTGACACACGTGTTTGTTTTTCCTCAAATGTTTACTTTCACTTAAGACCGACTGTGTTTATGAGGATATTTTGACATAGTTTTGTGTGTATTTGTCCGTTATATATGAGAGTCGTCTTTCTGTGTTCATGCTGTGGATGTGAAAACTGTATGAGTGCTGAATTGAGTTCTCTTTTGCATGTTCTTGCACTTTATTGCACATTAAAATGTGTCTGATAAGCACAAGACCAAGTTAGGACTAGATGTCTAAAAGTAAAAAAACCTGGTGTATAAAATGATGACCTGAGCAGCACTTTCCTTTGAATACCAGCTTGTTTAGTGACTGTAAATCAGACACTGTTCTCATCAAATGAGCAGCTTAGTTCAGTGTAGCAGCCTGTTATTTTGCAGGACGACTTATTTGGACTTATTTTTACTCTCACTACACCCAGTGTAAGATAAGGTGTTCAGTGTGCCAGATTTCAACAACACCCTTCTGTCTCACCAGCTCACCGGCGCCAAATCATCAGATTCCTCTGCTAGTGTAAAAAACTAAAACATGGATAAACATGCTGTCTAAATATGACCAAACTCAGTTGATGGTATAAAACATAATAATAGCATGATTTAAGTTGATGTGTTCCGTGGTACTGAGTACCATATTTACACTGTTCACTGTTGCTTTTGTTTTTAAAGGAGTCTTTTCTGCTCAGCAAGGCTGCATTTATTTGATCAAAAATACAATTCAAATAGCGAAATATTATTGAAATTTAAAATAGCTGTTTTCTATGTGAATATCTGTTAAACTGTAATTTATTTCTGTGATCAAAGCTGTATTTTCAGCATCATTACTCCAGTCTTCAGTGTCACATGATCTTCAGAAATCATAATAATATGCTGATTTGCTGCTCAAGAAACATTTCTGATTATTATCAGGATTCACAGATTAATAGAAAGTTCAAAAGAACAGCATTTTTTAACATTATAAATGTCTTTACTGTCACTTTTGATAAATGTAATGCATCATTGATTAAAAAAATATATATTTAAATAATAAAAAAAATACTTAATACTTAATTTTGAACAGTAATGTGTCTGTATATTATGGCATTTCAAAGTACCTTAAAGAATACCATGGTATTACCATGGTACAAATCTGAAAATATGGTAATATCACAATAACAAACTGTATTAAACTCTAGTAATTCCATATTACTTCTTGTACTTTGATATACCATGATATTGATCAATTACTATATTAATATACCATGCTATTTACATTTAAAATAATATCGTGGTACCATAGTAAAATCCTATTAGTTCCATATTATTTCTTGTACTTTGAAATACCACGGATTACTGTATTTATATACCATGCTATTTACAAAGAAAACCATGGTACCATAGTAAAGCCATAGGAATTCCATGCTCAGTTTTTGCACTTTATTACCATATTCTTATACCATAGTGTTTCCATGACACCTGAAAGGTGCCATATTAAACAGAACATGCTAATGACATGCTGTTTATTGTAAGTGAATCATGAATCTGGTTCTTGTGTGTGTGTTTTCTGTAGTGTGTACACAGAGTCCACTGTGCTGTATGAGTCCACCCTGGACCAGCCTGAAGAAACCAGCGAGAGCGTTCTCAAAACCAGCCAGCGAGCTCGACCCAGACTCTGCCGTCTGCCCAGTGTAGATGTGCAGACGTCATCTGCAGACAGTGCAGCCAGTGCAGCGTCGAGGTATGAGCCTCTGTGTTTCTGTGTAATTACAGCTCCGGGGCTTTCTGTCATTACCAGTTAGGAGGCAGGTGACTCTATTATGTGTGTAAACCAATCACACACACACACAGCTGTGGATGGTTACTGTAGCCCTGTGATGACAGACAGACAGTGTTTCCAGAAGCTTCTGTTCACACACAGCTAACGCACAATGCCTCTTGACACAGATATTCAGAGTGAATTCAGTCACATTAGATTCATAATGCATGTGGATCAGTCTGTTATTAATCTGTGCTGTTTGTTATGGTGCTGTTCATTTATCCCACACAGTTTGAATAACAAAAATAAAAAAGATAAGTGCAACTTTTTATCTTACTATTTGGACTTTGTTTCTTGCATTTCTGAAAAAGGGTCAGAAACAGATACAAAATTCTAAGATCAGAAAAAAATCTGAATTCTGACCTTTTTCTCACAGTTCAGAGTTTCTCACAATTCTGTTTTCTGTTTCCGCCACAGAATAAAAAAATAAGGGTAATTGCTACTTTTTATATTAAAAAAAAATAAAAAATCTTAAAATTCTGAGTTTACATCTTACAATACTGTATTTTCTTCTGAATTATACATTTATATTATCATATTTATGAGTTAGAAACTCTTAATTGTGATTTAACATCTTGAAATTCTGAGTTTGTCTCATAAATTGGAAAAAAAAAAAATTTGCATCCTCAAATTCCAGATTTTCAGATGATGTATTTTTGAAAAATGTTTTATTTTTTTTTAGTAATTTTTAAAAATTGACACTTAAGACTGGTTTTGTGGACCTTATTAAGGTCACATATGAGAGATCAATGTTTCAGGAGTTTAGGACAGAATGCTTATTCGATAACTGTTTTATTCCCTATTTGGGTTTATGTATATTCTTTTTTCTTTTTCTTTTTTAAGATTAACTGTTTTTTTGTTTGTTTTTTCAAGCCATTGTTAGATGCCAGTGTTTCCTGACATAGCTATACATAGATTTGATTTCAAAAACAGTATCAAATCTACTAAACTATTTCTTGTTATGGTTTTAAATTCAAGTTCAAGTTCAAGTTCAAGATTTATTTGTCACATACACGATTATACATTTATTATTAGTATATTATAGTATATTATTAGAAATTAGTATTTAACCTCAGAATGATCTCAAAGTAAGTCTGATTTTGTTTTGGCTGTGCTTTAAAATTAAATTATTATAATCTTAATTCAAGGGATAAAGGATTGTGAAAGTGATAGTACTCAGTGTTGAATACTACTGTAAGGTCAACCCTGTCTGCTTTACATGTTTGAAAATGATTACAGTTTTTTTCAACTGCTTACACACAAAATCTTTACTTGTCACACAATTTCTGAAACCTGACACTCAAACAGCAGAAGCGCACACCAAATCTGCAAAACTATACACTAATTCTCGGGCATTTGACTCAGTTTTCAATTTCATAAAACACTTTTTGCAAAACACAACACACAATTCTCTATGCAACACACAAAAATCTAACAGGAAGTATCTTCATTTCATTTTTCAAACACAACCATTTAAAATGCCACACTAATTCATCAGTGCTTCACACTAACTCCTCACATGTACAAACACTCATTGCTTTAGTTAACACCAACTAATCATGGCTTTAGAATAGGCCTATAAATAGGCCACAGGTCAAGCTATATATTTTTCTCAGTCGCTTCTTGATGCATTTCTCAGATCAAAAATGAAATTCTCAAAACTACTTGTTCAACCTCCACATCATCTAGTCACTTGTGCACATCATAAAAGCAGTTTCTCGTTCTTTTGAACAAGTTGCGATTGCTTTCATGCAATTGATTATGTACATTTGTCTGCCGTTTCCTACATTATCAGTTGCTAATGTCATGTTGCTCAAAATGTATTATATAGTTATCAGTGCAATAGTCAGACCACTAGTAAAAGTGTAACTGTGAATACTATCCAGTCTCTTTCAATCAATATTGCACATACAGTAAAGTGTAAATTTGTACTTTTGAACTGGATATATGGCATACATAAGAAGTGCAGCTTTCTGCATTTCAGTACAGTAACTGTCATCCAAACTGTTGCCATAGTTTACATCAGGTAACACTAACAGAGAGCACTGTTATATTGACAACATGACTAAGCATTTTGACTATCTTGTTTTGTGAACAATGACAGAGGGACTTTTCATTCTGATTGCACTGATATGTTCATTGACATAAATACTTACATTTGAGAGACGAACTAAAGATTTTGAGTACATTACAGGCTTTTGCATGTATTCCATTGTGTGGTGCTGTTTGTACAAATTGTTTTGAGAAATGCACATACTTCTTTGCCAGTATTACAGCATGGATGATTCGAGAAATGCACCAAAGCGACTGAGAAAAAAAAAAAGTTTTGAACAACGGATGCAAACAATGTATTTCCTTTCTTTCTTACTGTGTAATACTGTATTCACAACCACTAATGCTTATAGCCCAACAAAAAAAAAAAAAGTATTTTTTTCAGTCTTGCGTTCATGTTTACCATGAATTTGTCATGGAATTTTTCATCTCTCTGCCAATTACTTTGAATCTTGTACATAAATGTACACAGGAGCTCATGAAAGAAGAGCTTTAGGTTTTGAATAACTGTGTGTATATGATATATCCAAAAATAAAATATTATGGCAAAGGTGTTTGCAATGTAAGACACGTGTTTGCTTTGATATATGTTTGTGATATTTTGAATGCAGTGCTTCATTCTGCAAGAGATGTGAGGCATTTTGCATTTTGTGTGTGCAATTCTTGGATTTGTGTGTAAAGTTTTGAAAAAGAGAGGCCAAGTTTTGAAAATGTGTGTTAACAGCTGAAAAAAACTGTAACAGTTAAAAAATCAAAAAGTAATCAAAAGTAATCAGTTACATTACTTTAATAAAGTAATTGAAATAGTTACACTACTTATTACATTTAGATAGGGTAACTTGTAATCTGTAACCTAGTAAATTTCCAAAGTAACCTTCCCAACACTGTTTTAATGTTAGTGAACACCTTCAGGTCACACTTCTGGGTAAAGAGGGATGGTGCTTCCCTCTTGTGTTTATTCACATCAATCACATCCTCACTGATTCTGACTGACCTGTGTGGTGTGTGTTCCTCTGGCAGTGAGCTGTACTCGAGACAGGGCACCAGCGACACCGTCGAGGAGACCGAGAGCCAGAGAGAGCTTCCAGAGCATCCAGACAAACTCTGGAGCAGCACCTCAGAGCTGCCGCCTCCGGGAGCCGCGGACATCCCTCCCTCCTACAGCAAAGCCACGGGCCTGGACTCAGCGGGACGCACCGAGGGCAGGAGGCTGAGGATACAAACCCCTGATGATGAGAAGAGTGCTGACACTCTGCTCTCAACGAGCCATCAGCTGACCGCCAACGAGCTGCTGCAGAGCAGGTGACCACACGTCATGTGACCACAATTACACTCCTTAGACTGTGTCTACAATATAGTTTTATTCTTCTTTTCAAGAGCGTTATCATTCAGTAGTTTTGGATTGGTAAGATTTTTCATGTTTTTGAAAGAAGTCACCAAGGCTGCATTTATTTGATTACATATACAATAAAATATTATAGAAATTTAAAACAGCTGTTTTCTATGTGAATATGTGTTAAACTGTAATTTATTTCTGTGATGCGCAACTGTATTTTCAGCATCATTACTCCAGTCTTCAGTGTCACATGATCTTCAGAAATCATAATAATATGCTGATTTGCTGCTCAAGAAACATTTCTGATTATTATCAATGTTGAAAACAGTTAAATATTTTTTTGGAAACCATCATACATTTTATTTTTCAGGATTCACAGATGAATAAACAGTTCAAAAGAACAGCATTTATTTGAAATAGAAATCTTTTACATTATAAATGTTTTACTTTTGTAAAAAAAAAAAAAAAAAGTTACTTTTGTTCAATTTAATGTGTCCTCACTGAATAAAATAATAAAAAAAACAAATTACTGACCCCAAACTTTTGAACAGTAGTGTATGTAAAAATACAATCATGTAACATTTGATTCATGTGTTGCAACACATTATGCATTAGTATTTCCAACAATACTTAAAATTATAATGAATAAATCTTTAATAGTAACTATAATATTTTAAGGTCCAATTGGTTAAATTATGTTTTTAAAGCAAGGCTATTTATGTCATGAGGAGTTTTTTTCTTCTTATGTTTTGTACATGTATTGCTCCAAATCAGTATCCGTAACAGCTGGTTCCCATTATGACAACAAAATAAATGTGATAAATAATTCCTGGGCAATAACAGTGAAAATGTCCAAAAGCCTTTTGTGGCCAAGACTTTATTTATGTAGACTTTTATGAAAAATTAAATTAAATTAAATTAGTGCTGTCAAATGACTAATCGATCGTGATTAATCACATCCAAAATAAAAGTTTTTTTTACATAATATATATGTGTGTGTACTGTGTATATTTTTCATGAATATATAAATACAAACACATGCATGTATATATTTCAGAAAAATATGTTACGTTTATATACTAAATATATTTATATATGATATAATTTATATGAATATAAATATATACACATAAATACAAGTACATATTTGTAAAATATATGCTGTATGTGTGTGTCTTTATATATACATAATAAATATACAGAGTACACACACATATATTATGCAAACAAAAACTTTTATTTTGGAAGCGATTAATCGCGATTAATTGTTTGACAGCACTAAATTAAATTAAATTAATAAACAAACAAATAAATAACTCAGTAAGTAAATAAATAAAAAGCCTTAGAAATATTAAAAAAAAAAATATTAGAAATGAAAAAGTGTGACAAGTCAAAGTCCAGTTCAAAAGTGCATTCTAACAGATGGTGTGTGTTTTATATACTGAGCATCAGTCCACACTGAGACCCATCTGATGCTCTTCTCCATCAGGATGTTCTACGACGAGGAGCTGGAGGCGTCGGAGCAGTTCTACCGCTCTCAGCCACAGTTCCTCCAGCTCTGCTACGCTCTCTATAACATGCTGGTGGCTCACTCGGAGATGGTGTGTTATCTGGTCATCATCCTCAACCACATGATCTCTGCATCGGTGGCCACGCTGGTGCTGCCCATCCTCATCTTCCTCTGGGCCATGCTGTCGGTTCCCCGGCCCAGCAAACGCTTCTGGATGACGGCCATCGTCTACACGGAGGTATCTACTCTCTTACAGTGTCCTTGTTACATCTGTTAATGCACTCACTATAGTAATAACAGTAAATGATGCAGAATTACAAACACTAAACCAAACACTACAGTAAGTACATGCTGTTAATTAATATTAATAATAATTATACTGCAACAAGGACACCTTTGAATAAAGTGTAACCAGGTTTTAGATTACAGCAAGGTCACATTAGTTATGCATTATCTAACATTAATAAACAATGAGCAATGCATTTATTTCACTATTTACTAGTGCTGTCACACGATTAATCGTATTAATCACATACAAAATAAAAGTTTTTGTTTGCATAATATATGTGTGTGTTCTGTGTATATTTATTATGTATATATAAATGCACACACATACAGTACTGTATATATATTAAAAATATTTACATGTATTCATCTATTCATATAATTTATATTATAAATACATTTATTTAATATATAAACATAACATATTTTTCTGAAATATATACATGCATGTGTGTGTATTGATATATACATAATAAATATACACAGCACACATGCATATATTATGCAAACAAAAACTTTTATTTTGTATGCGATTTATCGAGATTAATAATTTGAAAGCACTAGTATTTATTAATCCTCGTTTATGTTAGTTAATAAAAACACAGCTGTTCATTGTTAGTTCATGTCAGCTCAGATCCATTAAATAATATTTACAGATACAGTTTTTGATTTTAATCATGTATTGGTAAATGCTGAAATTAACAAGTAAGTTTAATAAGTGCTTTAGAAGTATTTTTTATTGTTGATGTTAACTAATGTGAACAAATGAAACCTTACTGTAAAGTGTTGCCAAATCTTTTCTAAACCCTCATATTGTGTTTCGGAGAGGATTTTGTTTTTCATGAAAATGCTAGTTAATGTTATCGTATTAGACTAAAACTTACTGACTTTGCTCACACAGGGTTTAATAACTTCCCAAAAATAGCTCATTTTTGGACTTTTTTGTGATTTTCCCCCACCTCGTTACACTTGTGGTGTTCCCAGTCAGAGATGAGTGACCTAAAAAATAGCTTATAAATTATTACTAAATCTTGGATTCAATCTTTTTATCAGCTTGTTTTCTTTTAATTAACACAGGTTTAGTGTTTGTTTTTGGAGCTGATTGATCGTAAGCTTCATTGATCTGAGCTTAAACCTCTGTTTTTTGAGTAAATATTGACAAAATTATCCACAGATAATGCTTTTTTCACTCAAAAACTGGTGCATAAGCTCCGATCAATGAAGCTTACGATCAATCAGCTCCAAAAAGAAACACAAAACCTGTGCTACTTGAAAGAAAACAAGTTTACAAGTAGATTAATTCCAAGATTTGATGATAATAATATAGCATAATGAGAGATGTATGCTTCATTTTTAAAAGGCCGGTCATTTTTGACAAGGAACACCAGATTTTTAGCACAGAACAAGGGTTTTGTTTAGAAAAGAAGTTGATTTTTACATCGCATGTCTGCAAAAACATATTGGATTCATAGCCTCCTAAATATAGTGACTTGTGAGTGTACAACACAGTTGTGCAATGTTTAATCACAACATATAATCATTGCAGTTAATAGTGTTCACTTTCTGTTTGATTACGTGTAATTTGTAACTAACTGCATGATTCTTACTGTATATTTCTGCCATAGTCACCACTAATAACCTACTCCTGAATATAATGTAGAAACTTTTCTGTAAAGCTGCTTTGCAACGATTTGTATCGTGAAAAGCGCTATACAAATAATCTTGAATTGAATTGAATACAACAGCACAAATTAATAAGGCCAAACCTGGGACAATTGATGCCTGGCAATATTTTTCCTCCAATATATTGGATTATGTAAAGGAATGATTATATAATGTAACCTTTTTCTTCTTCTTCTTCTTCTTTTTCTTGCTTATGTATTTATTTATTTATTCTTTCTTGTTTGTCAAATTATTGCCAATGTGTCTGTTATTCCTTCTTCCTTGATTTTTGTTCCAAATATTGTTTATATTTGAAAGACAATAAAAAGTTGATCACAAAAAAATTAGTGAGTACTTAGTTAATTAACACAGACCAGCTGACCACATACAAATAACCTATAATCTTAATAAAATGTCACATAACATGTGCTTTAGTCTGATAGTTATCATGTCGCTTTGATCTTTCTCAAACTAGTCTTTTTCTTATTTTCTACCTGCAGGTCACCATAGTGATCAAGTACTTCTTCCAGTTTGGCTTCTTTCCATTTAACCAGAGCATAGAGCTGGACAAATCCAAACCCTTCCACCCGCCCAACATCATCGGTGTGGAGAAGAAAGAGGGCTACGTCCACTACGACCTGGTCCAGCTCCTCGCGCTCTTCTTCCATCGCTCCATTCTGAAGGTAGAGAGACGCTCTTCAGTCTGTGTAACGTGGCTTAACCCATTTAATCTTACATTTGATGTGTCATCAGTAACCCTTTGAAATAATCAAGTTATTTTTATTTAAATGTTTATGGAAAAGTGTGTGTTTTATGGCTGGTCACAGTTGTGACCGGTGGGATCATGTGTATACTGAAATTAAACTATTTCTGCAGTCATCAAATAAAGCAATAAGCTCCAAGAAGCCATGGTTTATGGTCGTGTCGTGCCTAACAACGGCCCTTAGCTGTTATAAATTCACTGTAAACCACGGCTTCATGGGGCTTATTGCTTTAATAAAATGGTTATTCCATATATGTAGTAAGGTTTCACAAAATAAAACAAAGCAAATAAGTGTAATGATATTAATAAAAACAGTATTCTTCCACCAAACAATGTAGTTCCTCAGAAACAGTTGTGGTTGGAACAAAGTGGTTGCTTCTGATTGGTTGAGCCGTAGTTTGAAGCTGTTGTAAATTACTCTACAAACACACACCTTTGTTGATGTTTGTGTGCTGCTCAACAACCAGTTTATTGCAACCACAACTGTTTCTGAGGAACTACATTGTTTGGCGGAAGAATAATGTTTTTATTAATATCATTACATTTTATTTGCTTTGTTTTATTTTGTGAAACCTTGCTACATATATGGAATAACCGTTTTATAAAAGCAATAAGCCCCGTGAAGCTGTGGTTTACAGCTACGCGTCGTGCCTAACAACGCCTCTTAGCTGTTATAAATTCACTGTAAACCACGGCTTCTTGTGGCTTATTGCTTTAATATACGTATCTCAGCCCAGTTATTAACTCATTTTAAACTGTTTCATCAAGTCAAGTCACCTTTATTTATATAGCGCTTTTAACATTACAGATTGTGTCAAAGCAGCTTTACAGTATCAAATAGGAAAATAGTGTGTCAATAATGCAGAAGGACAATAATAAACACTCAATTTTCAGTTAAAGGCAGTTAAATTCAGTGATGTCATCACATTCTATGGTTATTATTATACATATAAAAACCCTTATACAACACTGAATAGGTATACAGATAATATAGTTATTATCCAACCGGTCACTATTGTTGCCATCAACATGTTTACTCATTCTGTGTCCACACTCAACAAAACTGAATAATTGTGAATTCATATATTAATACTAGACACCTTAAAGATAATGTGTACCAAAAATCTTTGTCATATCTTTATGTTAACATACTTTACTAGCCTTTTACCATCATCATCTCATGGTGCAAACAGGAATTAAACTGCTTTGGTCATGTGACAATCTGCACTAAACATTAATTGAGACCCTTTATTTTTTCCATATTTGCAGAAAATGCACTGAAACAGCAGTCAGTAACATTATTAGAGCTTTATAAATGAAAACCTTCTTTACGGTCACTATTGTGGGATTGAATGGGTTAAGTGAGCAGGAAAGGTGACAGCGCTCTTCTTCCTCAGTGCTACGGTCTGTGGGATGAAGATGAGCCCAGGTCAGGAGGTCAGACTGCGATCTCTCAGCACACTGACTCAGACAGTGAAGAGAAAGCTCAGTCCCGGCCGGAGAAGAGCACCGCTGACCTCTCACCCGTCTCCACACACGTCCGTCTGCCCAGAAAACCCCTCCACAGCAGCTCCGGGGTCCGGCGGCAGAGCTCCAGCGTCTCACAGCGCTCGGCCCGATCTAAAGCAGGTGCGCTTCTGCTGTATGCTCAGATGTCTGAATGTGCCCTGACATTTGATAAATTTGGTGGGCCATTAGGTCTAATTGTTAGTGGTTCCTAACCAGAAACTTCCAAGTGAGCCTCAAGATGACTTAAAATTATTTCAAATAAGACAAAACTAGCTTTAAAATAAGCTAAAACTGCAACAACAACAAAAAAAATCGGGTTGTAAGCTGACATATTTCTTATTTTAATTTGCTTCCCCTAAATTCATGGAGAAGTCTTAGAAATTACTAAAATCTTAGAAAGCAATGTACATTTTAAAAATAATGTTTTTTCTATTTATGTCAATTTCTACATTTCTAATGGGTAGAAGTTGCTATTTGTTTGTAAAAAAAAAAAAAAAAAAACATTTTTAAAAACATAAAACAAAACAATCACAAATTTGCCTGACCAGCTGAAGCTGATGTGAAATCTGTGTGGGGAAATATTTCACTGTTACATGAAATGCCAGATCGCTTGGATTTCTATTGAAACCACTGGATTTTGGCTGTGAAAATTTGCTGAACAACAATAAATGCATCTTCAGGAATTTCACAGGCTTAGTTTTTCCCAACGAGCACAGGAGCACAAAAAATGAATAAATAAATAAACCTTTAGAGAACAATAAAAAATTGTTTTTCCTTAATAAGGGGATACAAACTGTGTTAAATAATTGTGTAATTGTATATAACTGTTATAAATATATTAGTTATGCTGCTGTATATATAATATATACCATCAATGCTAGTAAAATCTGTTTATTGAATGTATTAAAAAAAGGTTTGCTCAGACAGAAGCTACTAGGGTTTACGTTAAATTAAATGCTAGATGCAGTTTATTGTGTAACCCAAGCAATGTTAGCCAAAAAAAACTTTATCCATAATACAAGACTTTTAAATATAAACAAGTCTGAAATACACAGTGACTCTTATTTTGACATGATATGTGTTACTGTTGCTGGCTGCTCATTCAGAAAGACAAGGGAGATAAAATACAGAAATCGTATCATATAAACACCATAAAGTAAACACTGTCAACAGTTGATCATAGGCATAAATGGAATAAATGCATTGCATTGATTGATTGAAACAGCAAGCCTGTAAAACACTCAACAGCACTGCGATTTGACGTTGAATATTCAGCGCTCACGTTTATTTAATGAAATCAGAGCCTGAAGTTACTAATCACATTTGGCTGTATAATGAGTCTTGTTTTTTTTCATCTTAAATTTAAAAATGGTGATTAAGATGTTTGTTACACAAGTTAAGACATTTTAAATACCAGCAGGGACTTTGCTCAAGTTACTTCCTAAATAGGTTTCACAGTCATAGATGCAAACTCCTCATCTTTCAGTGACAAGTCACTTTTTTGACATCAAAATAGGTCACCTGTGAGATTTGCTTAGAGCCAATGAGAAAGTGTTTTTATGGGATTGGGGGGGGGGGGGTTACAAGGGTTACACAATCTGTTACAAGGGTTCTTGTGATCTTACATGAGTAAATAAGAACTGGTTCTTTCAATAAGTTTTGTATAGTATTTTCTTTACTTCAAAAACTATGTCTAAAAAGGTTAATATTAGATGTATTTGAGGTCTTAGATGTGGGAACAATGAAGAGAGAGAGGGCAAACATTTAGCATTTTAGGTCCGCAGCATTGCCGTCTAATCAGCCAATAATGTCTTCAATAGACTGCATAGCACTTCATCTTTTATAACATGGGATTTTGACCAAATATATTCAAATATCTTGATTTTTGTAAAATGTTGCAACAAGATGTTTTGGCAACACTTTACAATAAGGTGTCAATTGTTAACATTAGTTAGTGTATTAACTGACATGAACAAACAATGCGTTTATTACACTATTTATTCATCTTTGTTAATGTTAGTTAATGAAAATACAGTTGTTCATTGTTTATTCATGTTAGTTCACAGTGCATTAACTAATGTTAACAAGCACAACTGGTGATTTTAATAATGCATTAGTAAATGCTGATTAACATTAACTAAATGCTGTAGAAGTATTGTTCAGTCTTAGTTCCTGTTTACTAATGTTGTTAACTAATGAACCTTATTGTGTGTGAAAAATAACAGTTTTGGACATATAAGGTAATAATAGAAAAAATAAAAAACCTTAAAGTGACTACAAAACAGCATGTAAATAAATATCTGTAAAAGAAGCTCTGTGTGGAGCATGCCCCCGATCCACACAATGTTCTCACCTTTTTTCCCCCTTACCTGTTTGCATCTGTGACAGTTCACACACATCTGTGTTTAGTCTCAAAAGCACCGTTGATCCCTGATCTTGGCTCTGGATGTGTGTTCACAGGCAGCAGCGGCACGAGGACTAGTGTGCGTTCACTGAGCACTCAACAGAAGAGCCGTAAGGAGCTCGTTATAGAGAAGCTCAGAGAACAGCTGATCAAAGCAAAGCGGTTCACTATCAGAACGTGAGACCCGCTCACCTCCCGCTCACCTCACTCGTTCATTTGAAAAGGAAGTTACATCATCATATCATTTTTGTATATTAATCAATCTGCTGGGTTTGTGTTGTTTCAGGATTCTGGATATCTATATTCCCATTCGGCAGTTCTTCTATAACCTGATCCACCCGGAGTACAGCGCCGTGACCGA
This sequence comes from Aspiorhynchus laticeps, assembly GCA_023376895.1. Classification (NCBI taxonomy): domain Eukaryota; kingdom Metazoa; phylum Chordata; class Actinopteri; order Cypriniformes; family Cyprinidae; genus Aspiorhynchus; species Aspiorhynchus laticeps. The sequence continues at coordinate 15,436,717 of CM041807.1, forward strand.
CGTCTATGTGCTCATGTTTCTGGCCGACACGGTCGACTTCATCATCATCGTGTTCGGATTTTGGGCTTTCGGGGTTTGTAGAGCTTCACCTGCTCAATCACATGACAGCTTAAAGGAATAGTTCACCCAAAAATGAAAGTTTGCTGAAAATCTACTCACCCTCAGACCATCCAAGATTAGGATGAGTTTGTTTCTTCATCAGGTTTGTAGAAATGTGTCTCTGCATCAGTGTCTCAGCAATGGATGCTCTGCAGTGAATGGGTGCCATCAGAATGAGAGTCCAAACAGCTGATAAAAACATCACAATAATCCACACCACTCCAGTCCATCAGTTAACATCTGGAGACGACAAAAGCTGAAACAAATCCATGAAGAAATATGAGTCCATAATCCATAATAACTCTTCCTCCAGTGAAAAAGTGCATCTGCTGTTGTCTCTCACATCAAAATCCAGCCACATATTTGTTTAGAGCTGTTTTGTCTTGTAAACGCTGCTTGATCTGATGCAGATTTCTCTCCTGATTCAGACCAGAACACTTTTTCACTGAGGAAGAGTTATTATGGATTATGGACTCTATGTTATTTTAGTTAAAAACATCTTAATGCTGGATTTGTCTCAGCTTTTGTCTTCTCCAGATGTTAACTGATGGACTGGAGTGGTGTGGATTATTGTGATGTTTTTATCAGACTCTCATTCTGACGGCACCCATTCACTGCAGATCATCCATTGATGAGACACTGATGCAGAGACATATTTCTACAAACCTGATGAAGAAACAAACTCATCCTGATCTTGTATGACCTGAGTTTGAGCACATTTTTATCAAATTATCATTTTTGGGTGAAATATTCATTTCATATAAAATATCCAGTTTGAAAAAGCAGTTACATTTGTCAGGAAACAGAAGTAGCAACAGATTTTTTTGTTCCATGTTGTGACATCGACGTGTAACGGATTATTTGAAAAGAAAAAACGTAGTGCAGGAACTTTGTTCTATCCATCAGACTAAATGACTGGACAAGTGATCATGAGCTCAAAATATTAAAAAAATTAAACCTATGCATGGATGCATCATTCGCAGCATGGAATTTCCATTATATGCCAACTTTAAGAACAATGCAATTATTAAACAATGTAAGTGCAGTAAAACTGAAGTGAAATTGGTTTCTCCACAGAAACACTCTGCTGCGGCTGACATCACTTCCTCTCTGTCAGAGGACCAGGTTCCTGAGGCGTTTCTGGTGATGGTGCTGATCCAGTTTGGCACCATGGTGGTGGACCGTGCACTGTACCTGAGGAAGACCGTGATGGGGAAGGTCATCTTCCAGGTCATCCTGGTCTTTGGCATTCACTTCTGGATGTTCTTCATTCTCCCAGGAGTCACCGAGAGGTAAATGACGAATTATATCATTATTGATCCTGTTTAAAGGGATAGTTCACCCAAAAATTAAAATTCTGTCATTAATTACTCACCCTCATGTCGTTCCAAACCTGTAAGACCTTCGTTCATCTTCAGAACACAAATGAAGATATTTTTGATGAACTCCGAGAGCTCTCTGACCCTCCATAGACAGCAAGGATCCTAACAAGATCAAGGCTCAGAAACATAGCAAGGAGATCGTTACAATAATCCATGTGACATCAGGGTTCAACCGTAATTTTACAAAGCTACGAGAATACTTTTTGTGCGTAAAGAAAACAAAAATAACGACTTTATTCAACAGTTTGTCTTTTTTTTGGAGAGTATCACATACATAAACAACGTATTCTGTTCTGTGTCAGCAGCACCGTACATGGATACGCTGTTTATGCTTTGATCTGAACGTAAACAACATATCCGAGTACATACGTTGCATGCGTTGTTTATGTATGTGATACTCTCCAAAATGGCGCTATAGTGGATGATGCAGAGGAGATGAATTGTTTAATAAAGTTGTTATTTTTGTTTTCTTTATGCACAAAAAGTATTCTCGTAGCTTCATAAAATTACGGTTGAACCCTGATGTCACATGGATTATTTTAACGATCTCCTTGCTATGTTTCTGAGCCTTGATCTTGTTAGGATCCTTGCTGTCTATGGAGGGTCAGAGAGCTCTCGGAGTTCATCAAAAATATCTTAATTTGTGTTCTGAAGATGAAGGAAGGTCTTACGGGTTTAGAACGACATGAGAGTGAGTTTTCATTTTTGGGTGAACTATCCCTTTAAGAAGCTGGAGGTCATCTAACGTGTGATTGGATTTGATTTCCTAGGCGTTTCAGTCAGAACACAGTTGCCCAGCTCTGGTACTTTGTGAAGTGCATCTACTTTGGTCTGTCTGCCTATCAGATCCGCTGCGGTTACCCCACCCGCGTGCTGGGCAACTTCCTCACCAAGAGCTATAACTACGTCAATCTCTTCCTCTTCCAAGGGTAAGAAATAAAACTGGACTCCATACAGCAATATTACAGTGTGTTCAGCCTCAGAGACTCTGATCCTGAGATTTACAACATATTACAGTCATTCTTCATGTGGATGACCACAAATGTATTCATGCTAATATACATATACAACATTTGGAGCGAGCATGTATAATACTTCTGTTTATCAAGGATTGCATTAAATTGGCCAAAAGTGACAGTAAATATATTTATAATGTTACAACAGATTTATATATATTTTTTTTAAATGCTGTTCTTTTGAACTTTCTATTCATCTGTGAATCCTGAAAAAATATTGGGCAAACATTGATAATCAGAAATGTTTCTTGAGCAGCAAATCAGCATATTATTATGATTTCTGAAGATCATGTGACACTGAAGACTGGAGTAATGATGCTGAAAATAAAGATTTGATCACAGAAATAAATTACAGTTTAACAGATATTCACATAGAAAACAGCTATTTTACATTAAAAAAAAAAATCACAATGTTTCTGTTTTTACTGCATTTCTGATTAAATAAATGCAGCCTCGATGAGCAGAAGAGACTTCATTCTTTCAAAAACGTGTATATATAAAATGCAAAAAATTCTATAGTTAGGCCATTTTTTTTGTGAAATTAATTGAACATTTCTACATGTAATGGTTAAACAGTTATTGACAATTATTTGTCATGTCATGACAATATTTGTCATAAAATCATGTTTGGTAATCAAGATTATTGTCATTTTATTTATTTGTTTATTTATCTATTTTATTTTATTTATTTTTTTTAGATTAGAATTCTCAGAAATCATGATCACGATTAAAATATGATTTATTGTGCAGCCCTATTTCTATCTTTTTAATATCGCTGATGTTTTTGTTCATAAAAGCCATAGGCCAACTAAGGCCATGTGTTACAGTGATTTTTACCGTGGTTAAGAGGGTTTTAGGTACTTATCCATCATAAAATCACTGTAATGCACAGCCTCTTGTTACTTTATGCTGAAGAATGCCTAGATTTGTTCTGTTTAAAATCACATTTTCTTTCAATACTAGACATAATGTGTATAATAGATTTTAGTCCATACCATACTTGGTTTGTGGTGTGTCAGAAGCGCTCGAGTCCTGATGAGTTCATCTTTCTGACCGATGCTCAGGTTCCGGTTGGTGCCGTTCCTGACGGAGCTGCGGGCGGTGATGGACTGGGTTTGGACCGACACCACGCTCAGTCTGTCCAGCTGGATCTGTGTGGAGGACATCTACGCTCACATCTTTGTGCTCAAGTGCTGGAGGGAGTCGGAGAAAGTGAGACTTCCTTCCAATGCATCTGTCCATCAGCGGCTTGTCAAACCTGCATTCAGAGTCAAGTCACTGTTATTTATATAGCGCTTTTTACCATGCAGATTGTGTCATAGTGTGCAATAGTGTGCCGTTCTCCTCTGGCCAGACGAGACCAGCAGTTTAATTCTGCAGCAAAGTCAGATTGTGCAGAGGACTCATCTGGTTCCCGAGGTCTTGTCCAGACTGGATCTGGTGGCTACGGTGACCTCGGAATAAGAAAGAAACAGACTAATATTAGCGTAGAAGCCATTCTTCTTACGATGTAAGAAGATGGGAAGTGTTCCCGGTTCCGGCTGATCTAATTAATGCAGCCTAACAATCCTTTAACAGATTTGAATAATAGAAGTGTATTAGTGTGTTATGTGTACGCCAGGTTAAAGAGATGGGTCTTTAATCTAGATTTAAACTGACAGAGTGTGTCTGCCTCCTGAACAGTGTTTGGTAGATTGTTCCAGAGTTTGGGAGCTAAATAGGAAAAAGATCTGCCGCCCGCAGTTGATTTTGATATTCTAGGTATTATCAAATGGCCAGAGTTTTGAGAACGCAGCGGACGTGAAGGACTATAATGTGATAAGAGCTCGCTCAAGTACTGAGGAGCTAAACCATTCAGGACCTTATAGGTAATTAACAAGATTTTAAAATCTATACGATGTTTAATAGGAAGCCAGTGCAGTGTTTCAGAACCTAGTAAGAACTCTAGCTGCTGCATTTTGAACCAGCTGTAGTTTGTTTATTAAGCATGTACACCCAATAAAGCATTACAATAACATCTAATAATATCATACAATAATATATAACCTTGAGGTCATGAATTAACATTTCTGGTTTTAGTTCTCTTAAAATGCAGTTTTACAAATGCTAGAAACGTGGCTTTCGAAGGAAAGATTTCTATCAAATAGCACGCCTAACTGATGAGGAAGAATTAACAGAGCAGCCATCAAGTGTTAGACAGTGTTCTAGGTTATTACATGCGGAGGTTTTTGGTCCTAAAATGAACACTTTCAGAATTTAACAGTAAGAAATGACTAGTCATCCAGTTTTTTATATCAACTATGCATTCCGTGAGTTTTTCAGTCAGGATTTACGGGGTGTTTGTGTGTTTTCAGAGGTATCCTCAGCCTCGAGGACAGAAGAAGAAGAAGGTGGTGAAGTACGGGATGGGAGGGATGATCGTGATGCTGCTCATCTGTATCGTCTGGTTTCCTCTGCTCTTCATGTCTCTGGTCAAATCTGTGGCTGGAGTCGTCAACAAACCGCTGGACGTGTCTGTCACCATCACGCTGGGCGGCTTTCAGGTGCGGAGAAAAACTGCTGCTCATAGAGACGTGTCTGCGGGGGAAATTAAAGCTAGAACTACAACAACAACAAAAAGACATTACTTTCAATTACAGAAGCCCATTTCCAGCACAGAAAACAAATATATAAATAAAGTAGTCACAACTTGACTGTTTCATAATTGAGATAAAACACAGATTTCTGACTTTTAATCTGAATTCTGAGTTTACATCTCGCAATTCACCTTGTAATAAATAATGAAAAATGCCATTATCTCATAATTTAGAATTTTTTTCTTATAATTATTTTCAAAAGTTTATTTCTCTGTTCTGAGTTTAAATCTCACACTTCTGACTTTTTTTTAGATAGAAACCCAAATTGTTAAAAAGTAATTGAAAGCAATTGCCTTATTTATTTATTTAGTTAATTAGTTGGTTATTTTTATTCTGTGGCATAAACAAGCTTCCATATGAAATAAACATTAACTGAAATAAAATGTTAAAAAACTTTAAACTTATTTTGTCAGCTAGTTGCAAAAAAATGAATTTTCATTTAGTTTAAGTTGAAGTCCTACAATATCTTAATAAAAATTATATAGTCATGCTATGAATAATAATAATAATAAAACAATATATACAAAAACACTGCTGGGTAGATTAATACATTATAAATAAATTATGAATAATTGACTTTCATTGTTTGAATAATACTTAATCATGTAATCCATTAAAAACAATTGTTATCTGATTATGAGCATTATAAAATATACTCTAATTATGAGTGCTTGATTTTTGGAATCTGATTGATACATGTAATCAGTTACTACCCAGCAATGTTCACAAAACTTTAATAGCATATCAATGAAACTAAATTAACAGTATTATCAAATATGTGACCCTGGATCACAAAACCAGTCATAAGGGTCCATTTTTCGAAATTGAGATTTATACATCACCTGAATAAATAAGCTTTCCATTGATGTATGGTTTGTTATGATAGAACAATATTTGTCTGAGATACAACTATTTGTAAATCTGGAATCTGAGGGTGCAAAAAAATCTAAATATTGAGAAAATCACCTTTAAAGTTGTTCAAATGAAGTTGTTAGCAATGCATATTACTAATCAAAAATTAAGTTTTGATATATTTACAGTAGGAAATGTACAAAATATCTTCATGTAACATGATCTTTACTTGATATCCTAATGATTTTTCACATAAAAAAGGAAAATGTATAATTTTGAGCCATACAATGTATTGTTGTCTATTGCTACAAATATACCCGTGATACTTAAGACTGCTTTTGTGCTCCAGGGTCACATGTCTGTGTGTTGTCTGTGTTTTCTAGCCCATCTTCACAATGAGTGCGCAGCAGAATCAGCTGAAGGACGTCACTGACAGAGATTTCATAAGCTTCATGAATTCATACAGACACATTTCTGTAAGTCACTCTCAGTGTGACGGTTTGGAGAAGCGTGTTGTTTTAGAAACGCCGCTCTTTAGTGGTTGTGTAATGTGTTAAGTGTAGTACAATCTCTTTCCCAGAGTGCACTGCAGTTCTTGGAGGCGTATACGGCGGAGGACGTGACTGTGGCCGAGCTGGAAGGAAGCTCAAACTCTCTCTGGACCATCAGTCCTCCCAGCAGGAAGAACCTGATGGACGTCTTGAGCAAAGAGGACCAGTTTCCTGTGACCATGTCCTGGAGCATCCAGAGGTACAGATACAGAGCATCACCTGGACTGGCCCTTTCACTTTTAGATAGATACAAAATATAATGTTCAGATACACTACCATTCAAAAATAAGTCTCTTCTGCTCACCAAGGCTGCATTTTTGTGATCAAAAGCACTGTAAAAATTGTGAAATATTATTACAATCTAAAACAGCTGTTTTCTATGTGAATATGTGTTAAACTGTAATTTATTTCTGTGATCAAATCTGAATTTTCAGCATCATTACTCCAGTCTTCAGTGTCACATGATCTTCAGAAATCATAATAATATGCTGATTTGCTGCTCAATAAATATTTCTGATTATTATCAATGTTGAAAACAGTTGTGCTGATGAACATTTTTTCAAAAGAACAGCATTTAAAAAAAAAAAAATAGAAAACTTTTGTAACATTATAAATGTCTTTACTGTCACTTATGATCAATTTAATGCACCTTGCTGAATAAAAGTATCAAAAAAACAATCCCACCATGTCCAAAAATCATGGTAATGGTCATTTCTTCTAGTGCAGTTCTCAGGTACATTGCAGTTTCATCTTTAAACACTAAATATATCCCATAATACTTCTCTCTCGTGCAGGAATCTGAGTCTGGGAGCAAAGGCTGAGTTTGCAATGGACAAACACATCACATATCTGGACATGAACACTAGACAAGAGCTGATAGCGTTACTCAATGGAACCAGAAATAAACCTGTGTAAGTACAAATTCAACATAGAAATCATGCATTGCATACTTACATTAATGCTTATATTTATGGTCCATGTTCTCATTCACAGGGTCATAGAGCAAGTATTTCCCTGCTTCATTCGAGCACCGAGTGACTCAAACACCAAACCAGTAGATCAGCTTTATACAGGTAATGCAGAATCACTATGACTTTTCTCCATGAATACTGACGCCTCCTGTAGCTCATACATCTCATCAATCCCTCTGTGCCAGATGAGGGTTATAAGAGCATTCTGCTGGACTTGGAGAGGTCTCTCAACGGCAGTGAAGACATTCAGGAGTGGTGGATTGTGGACCAGCCGTCGGCAGGGAAGATCCACATGAGATCCGAGCCAAAGCTGGAGAAGAAGAGAGAGGCAGGACTGCAGCTGTACGTCTTCAGTGATAAAGTCAGTCCTCCCAGCCTGGGCTTCCTCGCAGGTTACGGGTGAGTCACGGGATACCGTCCCAAACATCTCTGAGCACGCAGTTAAATCATCACCAATTTCACTTTTTCCTTTTTGAGTTTTTGTAAAATGACAGATTTTGTCGTTGTACCACATTGACCATATTATGCAATGTTAGATGTGCAGTTGTCATGCATACAAAAAAATTATGTAGAAAACGTGTCAGACTTTCATAAGACACAAAAATTATATATAGTTATTAAAAGTAAGAACAGAGACACAAATGACAAACAATAGGTGGGATTAGTATTCAGGTACAAAATAGTACAGAAATGAATCAAATGTAAAATAAAGCATTGCATAGTCTTCACTGCATAATTTAAATATAGATTAATCCTTAGTAAAGCTGCTAAAGTGAATCAGTCAAGATCAGGGAGACTTTTGTTGTTTGATTAACATTAATGACAGACAGCATCAGGATTATTAGGCTGCTGTCACTTTAAGACCAGATCCAAAATACTTTCCCTACATTCACTTACAGCCTACGGTTTTTATGTGAATACTCGCCAAGACAGACATTTTTACACAAGTGTGTTTGACAGTTGGCTTTCTTCATACACGTCTCAGTCAGCGCATTGTTTTTTTGCGGCTTGACTTTGGAAAATGAAGTATTGTATTTTCTCATTCATGCATGTTTATCTCACTAACATATCAGTAACTTTTTACAATTATTTTGTGGTTAAATGGCCATTTATGCAGGATTCAAAAAAAAGTGACATTGTTGATTATCATAAGACTTGATAGATTCCTTGGATCATTCTGATACCAATTATGCCATAATCGGACAAACTTTGTCCACCATTTTTGAAAACCTACTTTTTCGAACTCCTCCTAGACCATTTCTCCAATTTTCACCAAATTCTAGTCAGATCATCTTCAGACCATGCCAGCAAACAGTTATAGATTTTGCGTCAATAGACAAATTGGTTCTCATTTACCGCATCAATGAATTTGATGGCATAATGCCAAGCTGCATCTGAGACCACACCACATCAATTCAGTAATTGAACCTATTGGTCAAAAATGATAAACCATTAAATCAGGTCACTAGTGATTTATGATTTAAGATCATCTGAAAAAGTATCTTCTGTGATGCTTAGGTCCTAATTTAGCCTTGGTCGCTTAAAGGATAAATTCACTTCCAGAATAAAAATTACCTGATAATTTACTCACCCCATGTCATCCAACATGTTCATGCCTTTTTCTTCTGTCACAAAGAAATTAAGTTTTTTGACGAAAACATTCCAGGATTTTTCTCCATATAGTGGACTTCAATGGTGGCCAACAATTTGAAGGTCCAAAATGCAGTTTTAATGCAGCTTCAAAAGGCTCTACACGATCCTAGCTGAGGAATATGGGTCTTATCTAATGAAACGAGTGGTCATTTTCAAAAAAAAAAAAAAAAAAATGATCCACTTTTTAGTGTAAAGCCCTTTGAAGCTGCATTGAAGTCCACTATACGGACAAAAATCTGGGAATGTTTTCCTCAAATAACGTAATTTCTTGGATGACATGGTGGTGAGTAAATGAACTGCTGCTTGGTGATTTTGTGTTGTTCTGAATCACGGATACAGATATAAGTAACGCCTCTCTGTGTCTCTTGTAGTATCATGGGTCTCTACGCATCCGTGGTGCTGGTGATTGGGAAATTCGTCCGCGAGTTCTTCAGCGGCATCTCGCACTCCATCATGTTCGAAGAGCTTCCGTGCGTCGACCGCATCCTCAAACTCTGCACCGACATCTTCCTCGTGCGGGAAACCGGCGAGCTGGAGCTGGAGGAGGACCTGTACGCCAAACTCATCTTCCTTTACCGCTCGCCAGAGACCATGATCAAATGGACGAGGGAGAAGACCAAATGAGCCTGCTGGGATTGTCGGAAACCCAGAGATCCCAAAGAAGAAGGATGCCACTTCTCGCAGGACGGCGACGTTACGACTGTGAGACAGAGACAAACTCGTCGTGAGAGGTTCGACTGTGACCTACAGGTGAAACAGCTGTACCAAAGAGCCCTGATTCAGAAGCTGCCACGATTACTGGGATCTTTAATGAGCTCTAGCGCCACCTGTCGGTCTGGAGATTGGTTAGTCGCGCATTGTGCAATATGCTGTCCTGGTAGCTGGCCGTAAACTTGAACAAAGAAAGGAGACGGTGACTGAACACTAGCCACTTTTTTCTTCAGAGAAACCTGGACCCAGAAGTGCTTGGGTTTGTAAGACTACGTAACATTGAAATCATGATCTATCCTCGCTTGATCTTTAGGCTTGAACAGAGGACTGAAGGGTTCTCAGGAAGAGTATCCACTCATCAGGATAGACACGTCGCTGTGATTGTGGATCAATATCATGAGCATAAAGCACATTCTGGAAACCAACTATTATCTTATTTGTCCGTCTACCTGTTGCACTTTTAGTTTTTGTTAAATGCATTTAAATGACCATGTTGTATGCATAAAGTCTTACAGAAACTTAGAACTAAAATATGCAAAAATCACAGATTCTCTTTATTCAGGGGTTTTGTGAAACCATGCAAATCCAGAATTAACAGAAAGCACAACTTCTCCATTAAAACACAAAATAAACTAAGATTGAGTTTCTCGTCTTTAGGTAATCTTAAGGTATTTCATGCATTTATATGCAGCATGCTGCTTCATTTTCTCATGATGTTCCATATGACAAGACTTGAGTGGAATACGTTTAAACAATATTGAAGCTACAAACACAATGTACAGTAAATACAGTCCCTCTTTTGGTAAGGTAGGCACTGTTATTTCATTTTCATCATGTAGTATATATAGTATAATTTAAAACGATGACTTGTGTAGTATTCCAGCACTACTCAAAATGTTTGAAATACTGTAATATAAAGACTGAGCTCCTGATTCACCCACAGAAGGTCCCACTGAACCGTAAAGCTGTTCGTCAGGTTTGGCTTTTTGAAGCTCGTTTCCACCATGCAATTAATATTTTTTTTCCTCACAATCTGGACTTTTTTTTCCCCGTCACAATTTGAATCTCTTGTTTTTTATTTTGTTATTTATTTTAATTGTTTTTCATGGAATTCTGTGTTTAAATCACAATTCTGACTTTTTTCCTTCAGAATTCTAATATTTACATCTTGCTATTCTGTTGTTGTTTTTTGTTTTAAAGGCAACTGTGACCGTTGCACAATTCAGACGTTTTTTCTTGCAATTGCAAGTTTATACCTCAAGGTTCAGACTTTTTTTCTCAGAATTGCAAGTCTATCACAATTCTGCATTTATATCTCGCAATTTTGAAATTACATCTCAATTCTGCATTAAAATCTTGCAATTCTGCATTTATATAGAAGAAAGAGCTAAAGTCTCAATTACCTTTATTCATTTATCACATGACAGAAACAAGCTTCCATATGGGTTTTCATGAAAACACTTTACAAAACAAATTTACATTTTAACATGAGTTTTGGAAGGCACACCTAAATAAATATACATACTTAAGAGAGGATGATGTTTCATAAACATGCTGCTTACATGGGTGCCGTAAAGAAGCTTTTCTAGTCCAGATGACTTTTCTCTCCTTAGTTCTGAAAGCTTCTTGAAACACAAACCCCTCCAGTACAGGAATATAATGTTTAGTGCTCATGCTTGCACCTTCACGGAGGAGTCTGAAGCAGCAGATGTGGAATACGTTTGGTAGAGCTTTAACAGAGTCCTCCAGAGTACTCATCCTCCTCTTCCTCCGGCGGCGCGGCTCCAGAATCTCCGCTGGCAGCGGCAGCAGCGGTGGCTTTCTTCTTCCCTCCTCCAGGCACCGTCAGGCTGAGGGCAAGCTTTGCATACTGGAGAACAGACGAGACGACACATCAGTGAGCTACAATGCTTCTGTCAGTGAGTTATGAAATCAGTATGGCATTGATATCACAGTCAGGAGCTCATCAACACTGTTCAGTATTCAGCATGCACTCGGTCTACACTGATGACTGACTGAAGCATGTGAACTTAACGAGCTAATATGAAAGATCATTCACAGACTGATGTCTTATGGATGCATAAGCACAACAATCTGTTTATTTGGGCTGAAATGATAAATTAAGACTTGACATTATAGGGGGACTGAAAGCAAATAAACTACTGAAGGGTGGAAAACTGCAGACGAGGAGCAACAGACTTTCTCTACACTACTGTAATATGCAAATGGCTTTGATGTCATACCTGACAAATTCTTGAAAGGGTGAGTGAAACAAATAAGAGACAATGAAAAGATTAGAAAGACTGAACTAAACGTCGATTTTAACCCTGAAACAACAACAACAACAACAAAAAAACAGTAAGTAAAGGTAACTGCTCTGACAGACAGCTAAGATACAACAGACTGTGACTAAATGTAATTAATAATAAGTAGTGCTGTCAAACGATTAATAGCATACAAAGTTTTTGTTTACATAATATGTGTGTACTGTGAAAATGTATTATGTATATATAAATACACACACATGCATGTATATATTTAAGAAAAATATATGTTACATTTATATATTAAATATATTTATATATGATATAAATTATATGAATATAAATACATTCATGTAAACATTTTCAAAAAATATGCTGTATGTGTGTGTATTTATATATACATAATAAATATACACAATTCACATACATTATGTAAACTATTTTTTTTATTTTGGATGCGATTAATCGTTTGACAGCACTAATAATAATAACAATTTAATAACCTTTGTTTATGTGATTTTTTTCAATACAAATAAATAAAGTTAACACATTTAAGGCAAGACACTACAGCCACAAATATAGTTTCACACGCTGCTCAATTGTGAGCTTTTGCTTCCATGTTTTCTTTCAGACTGGTGCAAAGAAATCATCCAAAACACAGAAGCATTTATTTTATTGAACTTTATTTGCTTCTGTAGATTTCAGTTTCAATAAATATCTTTAACAGTGTTTTCTCAACATGAATCAGAAATCTACAGTTACATACCAAAATCTGCTGTTTTATTCCTATCTATATTCTTAAGGTTTTTACAGAGGGATTCGTTCATATATCATTCACCTGGTTTTATTATTGCACTTGTATCTATTTGCATCTGTAGATTTCATTTTTTCTCTTACACCAAACTTTATATATTTTTGTGTGTTTGTTTTTCACCTATCAATACTGATGGGTTTTACTGAGGGGTTGTTCATATATTATACTATATATCATATCATATATAGTGATTTATAGAACATTTTATTCCAAAAAAAAAATAAAATAATGTGATTTATTTTTTTTCTGTCTGTTTACAGTATTTTCTGATTCATGGAGTAATAAAAATAGAAATCCAAAATCCCCTCTGTAAAACCCTTTAATATATCATCAAAATTAAACACTAATTATCAACCTGACTTCATCCAATCTTCAGATTTCTGTTCTGGAAATGTATGCAAATTAGTGCACGTATAATTAAACAATGTCTCATTTGCATATTCAACCAACTTTTCAGAAAACTGGTAATATAAAACAATTGCCTTAATGTGTTGTGATTAATCATTTGGAGAAAATACAGTGAAATGCATGAGTTAAAATGTGGAGCCTATATTAATACAAAATATATTAATATAAAACACACAGCAGCTAATGTCGTCTCTGATTTAGCTCAAATTAAGTTACATTGAATGAAGCCTCTCAGAAAGGGTTAACTAGGTTTGGGAGCAAATATAGGTTACAAGTTATTTCCCTTTAATAAAATAAATATGCAATTTTTCTATTAAAAAATGCATTAACTTTGGCACCTTGAGGTTATTTGAATATTTGATCTAATGTATAACAGGTTCTGTCTCTAAAGAAGAATTTGTGCCTTTGTAACGTTTAAAAAAAAGCATGATGAAATGCTGAAAATGAGATGCATGCTGGGAGACTCACGTCGTTGTCCATGTATTTGAGCAGCGGTGAAGTGCAGACGCGAGACACCTGCTCCTCGTCCTGCTCATCGTAACCCTGCAGAAGCTGCTCCATGGCCAAGCAGTCTTCGCTCCCGCTGAATCCTGGGATACTGTAGCTCTCCCGCACACACCTGTCTGCCGCCACATAGTCTCCTCTGTGCAGATGCACCAGCACCTGTGCGATGGTTTTCTGAGCACAAACACAGGACGGTCATGTGTGGTGATGCACCTGTGACCAAGGCTTTACAGCTCGGTGATAATCACGCACCTTAAAACACGTCGGATAGTTCTCGATTTCCTTATACATGTTCTTCTCCTTCTGAAGAGACACAGCAGCTTCGTCAAACCTGTAATGAGCATCATTCATCTTGTCATGTAGCAGACGCTTTTACCTAAAGAGACTTACAAATGAGGACAACAGAAGCAATCAGAATCAACTAAAGAGCAAGAGTGCAAGTGTTAGAGGGTAACGTTTCTTTAAAGGGGGGTACAATGCTGTTTCATGCATTCAGAGTTGTTTATGCTGTTAAAGAGTTGGATTCTCATGCTAAGCATGGACAAACTTTAAAAAAAAAAATTGGATGTATAACAGAGTATTTCTGTGCCAAAAATCTCACTTCCGGGTTCGTACAAGTTTCGGGGAGTTATTTTCGATCGTTGTTCTTGATGACGTAAACGACGGTGGAACTCCTTATATGGGCATTTCTCCCAGAAGAACACGCCCCTGCAGCATCGACCGGAGCGAGAGCAGCCAATCAACACGCTTCAATCGGCAGCGCTGCACGGGACTCGCTCGGGAAGAACGTCTCTAAAGAAGTGTGTTTTTGGTTGTGAGGGAAAGATAACCTTGTTCAGCTTCCCAAAACAACCCAGCGTTACGTGAACAGTGGATATAGTTTGTTTTTCCGGGGCAGCAATGGAGTTTCTCAAGTGTTTTGTTGACGAACGTTTTATAAACAAGGTCCAGTTCGATGCTGGATTTGCACATCGTTTAATACTGAAAGATGGAGCGGTCCCAGCTATAAAAGATCCCGCTCATGATTCAGAACTGCAGATGGTGAGTGAAACGGCATCAAATGACTGTGTTTTGTTGGCGATCGGAGCAAGTGCTCGTCACTCTTTAGCTCCGCCCACGACATGCATTCACTCTTTAGCTCCACCCACAACACGCCTTCACTCTTTAGCTCCGCCCACACAACACGCCTCCAGGATCTCGGCTTTTTTCGGAGAGAATCGTAAATCTGTATCTTTCTTTTAGAAATATGATAAAACTAAAGACTTTTTGGAGATATGAAGGATGCAGTATTACTCTATAGGTACTCAAGATTAACACGAGACTGGGTGAAACGGTGTGTGTTAGGTCCCCTTTAAATAAATAAAATAAAACAAGTAGATAAAATAGAAATAGAATAGCGTCTCATCTAATGCTGGATATTCTGGATTTACAGCTAAGAATCTAGTCTAATTCACTCAGAACATGCTTTACACTGATATTAAATAAAAAAAGATATATATATATTGTAACCTTTTTGTATTCTATCTATTTGTTTTCTTTTTATTTATTATACAATTAACAAAAGCAAAAAAGGCCTCTAACTCTAGCTTCTTTTTCTATTCTATCTGTTTTCTTCATATTTATTATATAATAAAAAAACCTTGCTATGTGTGCTGTGTTAAGCTATCTGAGACTTGTTATAACACTTGTGTATCATTGCTCTAGTGTTGATTCTGATTGCTTCTATTGTCCTCATTTGTAAGTCTCTTTGGATAAAAGCATCTGCTAAATGACACGTTGTTTATCTTTATTATTAATTTTTAATACAAACTAATAAACTAGATGAAAGAATAAAGCAACAATTACTTCCGTTGTCTAACAAGAAGTCTGGAGGCTTTGCCCACGAGCTCCACAGCTTGCCGCAGTCGATCCTCGTTCTGAGAACACAGGAAAGCACAGGAATGTTTGCTTGTAGCTGGTCATAATGTGTGCGTGTTTGCTGGAGCCGCTACGAACCTCGAACACTCCTGCTGCCTGCTGGTACAGATGAACGGCTTTCACCAAATCCAGAGGTTCAATCAACCTGCAACCGACAAGATCAAGAGCTGGTTAACCTCCTGCAGCTTGAGGAGGAACTACACTGGAAGAAAAGAAAAGTTGAGCAAACTTAACAATGAAGGAAACCAGCTTCAGCAGATTTTTGAGTTCTCTCAACTTGTTGTTTTAAGTTTATACCAAAAAAAGTTGAGAAAACTATATAAAGTTTCAAAAATAAGTTGAAAACTCAAAAATCTGCTGAAGCTGGTTGCCTTACATTTTTAAGTTTGCTTAACTTTTTTTTTTTTTACAGTGTAGTTACATGTAACGGAATTACGTCATTTAATTACAAAACAAATGTAATTGTAATCAATTAGAGTAACTGAGAAAAAAGTGTGTAATTAAGTTACAGTTACTTATGAACATGTGAAGAATTACAAAAGGGGTTCTATCTGAATTTGATTCACATACAGGGTTAACTGATTTCTTTTGACAGTGACTGCTCTGAAATATGACACACCAGTGTTTCAGGAGTGTAGGACACATACTCAAAAAATAAAGGAAATGCATGAATCCAAATAGGAACTAAAACAGTTATTAAGATCAACTTGTTTTTCTAAGCTATTGTTAGATGCCAGTGTTTCTGTCATAACTATGCAAAGATTTGATTTCAAAAACATTACCAGCTATTAAACTATTTCTTGTTATGATTTTAAATCTTTATTTAACCTGAGAATGATCTCAAAGTCAGTCTTATTTTGTGGCGGCTGTGCTTTAAAATGTAATTATTACAATCTTAATACAAGTAATGAAGGATTGTGAAAGTCTGACAGTCAAGTAGCTATGTTTCCATCCACCTATTTTTATGCACATTTTGGAATATCGCATTAAAAAAATGGCAAGATGTGCATGAATTCTAAAAATGCGCATTAAAAAAAAACGTATGCACACATTTGAGTAGGATAAACTTTTTATCTGATAAGAATAAATGTGCATAAACTACGATGGAAACACATTTACTGAATAAATTCCTCCATGTGCATTGAACAAGCCATGTGAGTTTGCGCTATGAGACGGGATAACTTGACTAGCAGCGGACCGATCTCGTTCACAGCATCTATATGTTGTTATGGTCAAAGCCTGAGCAAAGTCTGTCGTCAAGGTATTTCTGTATAATTACTGTCTTGAGCCCGATTCGGACGGTAATTGTTTCTCATATGGACATCTGTAAAAATAAATGTACATATCACCTCAGTGATAAAACTCATGGATCCGGATGGAGATTTATTCACAGAGGAGGAGCGAGTTCTGTGATCCTGCGCACCCGGGAACACATGCTCACGTGACCAATCACATGATTGTCTGCTGTAAATAAAATTAATTTTATTTACAAATGTATTCTTATTATTGTGTAAAATGTATTTTAAAATACTTATTATGTAAAATGTATTCTTATTATTCCAAGCATATTTTATAATATTTATTATTTGATTATTTAAATCTCCTGTATAAAAGTAGGAAAATAGACGCGCTATAGTCGTATATAATTATACGCGATATATATCTGTTTATAATACACATTGTATTGCATACCTGCTGCTGCCATAATAAAGACCCATTTGAACATTTATGTGCTTTTCTTCTCTTTCTGCTCCCAGTCGCTGTGGTTGAGCAGTCATGAAGTATTGTTCGTTTAAATACTTTCCAGCATTTCAGAAATAATATGTAAATTACACCGAAGTACAACGTTACGGTGTTCAGGAGTGCTCAAAAAGGATTAAACACTGAATTTTGAATCGATTTCTTCTCGTAAACTCAGAGATGTGGATTCGGACGGCAATTAAATCACCACACGACCTCGGTGTTTGTCAAAAAATAGTAGTTAACTTAAGCCCTATTCGGACGGTAATTGTTTCTCAGGGGGACGTAAGTGATTTTCACCATATACAGGGGGTAGTTGGTGATTTAATTGCCGTCTGAATCCAGGATGTCAGTGTTTTTCTCTCACCACCCTCGTGAAAATCCCGGGCCGAATTACCTACTGTTTTTTGACAAACACCGAGGTCGTGTGGTAATTTAATTGCCGTCCGAATCCACATCTCTGAGTTTACGAGAAGAAATCGATTCAAAATTCAGTGTTTAATCCCTTTTTGAGCGCTCCCGAACACCGTAACGCTGTACTTTGGTGTAATTTACATATTTCTGAAATGCTGGAAAGTATTTAAAGGAACAATACTTCATGACTGCTCAACCACAGCGACTGGGAGCAGAAAAAAAAGAAAAGCACATAAATGTTCAAATGGGTCTTTATTATGGCAGCAGCAGGTATGCAATACAATTTTAAAATGTGTATTATAAACAGATATATATCGCGTATAATTATATAATTATACAACTATAGCGCGTCTATTTTCCTATTTTTAAACAGGATGTTTAAATAATCACAATAAATATTATAAAATATGCTTGGAATAATAATAATACATTTTACATAAGTATTTTTAAATACATTTTACACAATAATAAGAATACATTTGTAAATAAAATTCATTTTATTTACAGCAGACAATCATGTGATTGGTCACGTGAGCAGCGCGTTCCCGGGTGCAGAACTCCTCCTGAATAAATCTCCATCCGAATCCATGAGTTTTATCACTGAGGTGATATGTAAATGTATTATTACAGACGTCCATATGAGAAACAATTACCGTCCGAATCGGGCTTTAGCTGGGGATTTTCACGAGGGTGGTGAGAGAAAAACACAGACATCCTGGATTCGGACGGCAATTAAATCACCAACTACCCCCTGTATATGGTGAAAATCACTTACGTCCCCCTGAGAAACAATTACCGTCCCAATAGGGCTTTACACGACTGTGTTCTCATGAAAACAGCATCCGCCTCCGAAAGCAATGACTGCATTTATAGTGTTTCGTCTGCTCGCTCTGAGGTGCGTAATTTATCATATATAAAAATTGTTATATTCAGTGGCTTCTCCTAGTTTTGTTAGTGATATTTAGTTCCAGTTTACCAGGAAGTGATGATTTTGTTCTCTTTGACCCGCTGAATGGAAACGGTGCTTTGTTCACAAATGTTTTATGCGATATTCCAGTTTTACGCATAAGTTTAACTCGAATCTTTGGATGGAAACATAGCTAGTGTTGAGTACTACTGTAAGGTTAACCCTACCTGGTTTACATGTTTAACAGTTAAAAATATTAGAAATTTAGATAAGTAATCAATTGCATTAATAAAGTAATTAAAAAATTGCACTACTTGTTACTTTTTAAGTATCTGTAACATTTCCAAAGTAACCTTCCCAACACTGTAAGCAGGTTTGTGAAGCACACACTTTCCGGCTCGGTCGAGGGCCATGGCAGCGGTGTCTGGAGTGCCGTTCTCCACGTACATCACGCTGGCCTTCTCTATGTACTGAATAGCCTCAGGTAACCTCTGCATGTCCTGTGACAGAACACACACACACACACACACACACACACACACACACACACACACACACACACACACACACACACAGACACACACAGACACACACAGACACACACACAGACACACAGACACACACAGACACACACACACACACAGACACACACACAGACACACACACAGACACACACACACACAGACACACACACACACACACACACACACACACAGACACACACAGACACACACAGACACACACAGACACACACAGACACACACAGACACACACACACACAGACACACACAGACACACACACACACAGACACACACAGACACACAGACACACAGACACACAGACACACACAGACAGACACACACAGACACACACACACAGACACACACACACACACACACAGACACACAGACACAGACACACACAGACACAGACACACACGCACACAGACACACACACACACAGACACACACACACACACACACACACAGACACACACACACACACACACACACACACACACACACAGACACACACACACACACGTCATCATTTACTCCCTCTCATCTTATTTCAAACAAATATACATGTGTTAATAACCTGAAGAAAATGGTCTGCTCTTTTAAAGTTTGGTGCGTGGTGCTGGGTAGATTAGTTACAAATTGTAGTTATTTTCTAATTTATGATGAGGAAAACTGCAATTAATAACCTAATCTATTAAATTACACATTTTAGACTACTTTTTGATTACTTTTGACCTAACTTGTTTATTACACTGATTTGAATAGAATAATCTTGTGTATCATATTGACATAAAAATACAAAGAGAAAGATAGAAGAAAAATATACTCATTTGTTTGTTATCAACAACATCAAGTGCATTAAACAATACATTATGTTAGGGTTTCCACAAACTGGGTTCGTAAGAATATATATATATATATATAATGAAACTATATTATTCGTAATTCATAATCTTTTATATATATATATAAATTATATTTTTGTTTACATATATAAATTTCCACACAAATTTGAATAACTGGAATGCAAGTTGAACTCAAGAATGCTTCCAGACAGTTCAAACCTTTACAATTAATCCAGAACGCAGCAGCAAGATTCATTTTTAACGAGCTGAAAAGAACGCACGTCACACCTCTGTTCATCTGTGTGCACTGACTACCAACCAATAGCTGCTCGCATACAACTCAAAGCATTAATGTTTGCCTACAGAACCAGCACAGGCTCTGCTCCTCTTTACCTAATTCATTACTTCAGACTGATTTGCCTCTAGAAGCTTGCGTTCTGTAAGTGAACGACGCATTATTGTTCATCCCAAAGAGACACAAAATCACTTTCACTGACTTTTACATTAACGGTTCCTCCTGGTGACCTGCTCACCTCAGTCCCAGCAGATGAATCCTTAACCATCTTCAAGAATCAGATAAAAACACATCTCTTCATCTTTATTTGACTCTCGAACTCTAGCATGCTCTATTCTAATTCTATTCTTAAAGAAAAAACACCTAACATTTGCTTTTCTTATCTTTTTGTATCTATTTTTATTTATTATACAATTAACAAAAGCAAAAAAGGCCTCTAACACTAGCTTGCTCTGTTCTTTTTCTAATCTATCTGTTTTCTTTTTATTTATTATATAATAAACAACAACGACCTTGCTGTGTGCGCTGTGTTAAGCTATCTGAGACTTCTCATAGCACTTGTGTATCATTGCTCTAGTGTTGATTCTGATTGCTTCTATTGTCCTCATTTGTAAGTCTCTTTGGATAAAAGCATCTGCTAAATAACTAAATGTAAGAATCCCTTAAGAAACAAACTAACAGCACTCACCTTCAGCATCATTCCTGCCTGCTCGAAGGCCCTGCATACAAACACTTACGATTACAACAAAGAGCAAATTCATACAAAAACAATGATTTGCACAATAAACAACCAGATGTCTGCAATCAGAATGATTATACTCACTTGGCAGCATGAAAAAGACTGGACAGAGAGTCAAGGACAAAGAAAGTGATGCGCTTGACATTTATTAAATGAATAATGCCGGATGATGTTTGACAGTTTAATAATCAACAGTGAGAGCAGCAGGGCCGTTGCTAGTGGGGTGAAAGGCCGCCCAGCGCCACATCAATATTGTTTCAGGGGGCCCCCATTCCCAGTAGCCCCTCACTGCAGAACAAAGATCCAGGGGGCGGGGTTGGATCTACATCCAGGGGGTGGAGATGGGTAGGTTTAGGGATCAGGGGGTGGAGATTGGTAGGTTTAGGGGTGGAGATTGGTAGGTTTAGGGGTGGAGATTGGTAGGTTTATGGGTGGGGATGGGTGGGTTTAGGGATCAGGGGGTGGAGACGGGTAGGTTTAGGGGTGGAGATGGGTAGGTTTAGGGGTGGGGATGGGTAGGTTTAGGGGTGGGGATGGGTAGGTTTAGGGGTGGAGATGGGTAGGTTTAGGGGTGGGGATGGGTAGGTTTAGGCGTGGGATGGGTAGGTTTAGGGGTGGAGATGGGTAGGTTTAGGGGTGGAGATGGGTAGGTTTAGGGGTGGGGATGGGTAGGTTTAGGGGTGGAGATGGGTGGGTTTAGGGGTGGGGATGGGTGGGTTTAGGGGTGGGGATGGGTAGGTTTAGGGGTGGGGATGGGTGGGTTTAGGGGTGGAGATGGGTAGGTTTAGGCGTGGGATGGGTAGATTTAGGGGTGGGGATGGGTAGGTTTAGGGGTGGGGATGGGTAGGTTTAGGGGTGGGGATGGGTAGGTTTAGGGGTGGGGATGGGTGGGTTTAGGGGTGGAGATGGGTAGGTTTAGGCGTGGGATGGGTAGATTTAGGGGTGGGGATGGGTAGGTTTAGGGGTGGAGATGGGTAGGTTTAGGGGTGGAGATGGGTAGGTTTAGGCGTGGGATGGGTAGGTTTAGGGGTGGAGATGGGTAGGTTTAGGGGTGGGGATGGGTGGGTTTAGGGGTGGAGATGGGTAGGTTTAGGGGTGGAGATGGGTAGGTTTAGGGGTGGAGACGGGTAGGTTTAGGGATGGAGATGGGTAGGTTTAGGGGTGGGGATGGGTAGGTTTAGGGGTGGAGATGGGTAGGTTTAGGGGTGGGGATGGGTAGGTTTAGGGGTGGGGATGGGTAGGTTTAGGGGTGGAGATGGGTAGGTTTAGGGGTGGGGATGGGTAGGTTTAAGGGTGGGGATGGGTAGGTTTATGGGTGGAGATGGGTGGGTTTAGGGATCAGGGGGTGGAGACGGGTAGGTTTAGGGATGGAGATGGGTAGGTTTAGGGGTGGGGATGGGTAGGTTTAGGGGTGGAGATGGGTAGGTTTAGGGGTGGAGATGGGTAGGTTTAGGGGTGGGGATGGGTAGGTTTAGGGGTGGGGATGGGTAGGTTTAGGGGTGGGGATGGGTGGGTTTAGGGATCAGGGGGTGGAGACGGGTAGGTTTAGGGGTGGAGATGGGTAGGTTTAGGGATGGAGATGGGTAGGTTTAGGGATGGAGATGGGTAGGTTTAGGGATGGAGATGGGTAGGTTTAGGGGTGGAGATGGGTAGGTTTAGGGATGGAGATGGGTAGGTTTAGGGGTGGAGATGGGTGGGTTTAGGGATCAGGGGGTGGAGATGGGTAGGTTTAGGCGTGGGGATGGGTAGGTTTAGGGGTGGAGATGGGTGGGTTTAGGGGTGGAGATGGGTAGGTTTAGGGGTGGAGATGGGTAGGTTTAGGGGTGGAGATGGGTAGGTTTAGGGGTGGGGATGGGTGGGTTTAGGGATCAGGGGGTGGAGACGGGTAGGTTTAGGTCTATGTAAGGTGGATCTTGTGTTCTGCAGTGAGGACCATCTCCCCAATCCTCTAGCTACGGCTCTGAGCAGGAGGATACGATCTGTGGTTGGTGTGAGCCTCGGCCTCCTGTAAATAAGCCTCTTTCGCCTGTTCCAGCTGTTTGGCGTTTTTGAAGGCAACAGCTGGAGAAGACCAGAAGAAGATGATCAGAAATCACCCCTCATGAGCTCAGATCACTGGATATAAAGCACATAACAGCTGGACTCACCTGCTTTAGCATATTCTGATGCAGCACTGTCATAATCAGGCTTCCACTTCATAAAGCTGGTCTTTAAACTGAGATATATGACATTCACACGATCAGTTATTATATCTTCACTATCTAAACATGGGCTAGAACTAAACATTATAAAAGTGTGTAAGTATGTATATAATCTTTATCATTTCTCGATGATAAAATGAGCTGGAGGATCGTTATAGTGAGTGTATATAGGCTGCTTTACTTACTATTTCTCCGCTTTAGCGATGTGCTCGTGAGCTTCGTTGATTTTTTGCGCCATTGTGTTAAATAAGTCTTTTAAACATGAATGATTAAGAGAAATAAACAAAGGACTCGGACCGCTTGTGTTGTTGTCACCTGATGAGGACTCTGACGTTTACTTCCGGGTTTCTGCGTCACCTTGCTCTGAAACCGCGAAGAAATGTTAATTATATGCTATTATATTTAAAAGATGTTATTTGTATTTATTCAAATGGATTGAGTATGTCGTTAACTTTTACATTTTGCAAGGTAAATATATTCATAAACAGAAATTTCTATTTTTATCAGAAGTGGAAGCTTTGAAATAGTCTCTAATGCAAATTAATAACAAAAAGTGTCATATTGTTAGATTTCATGGACATTTTTTTTCTGCAATCGTTGAATATGTCCTAATGAAAAAGGAAGAAAACGAACTATTGTTTATTTTATTTATTTTTATCCTCATAAACACTGTTCTACAGTCTAAGATTGCTCTTATATATTTTGTGTATCTGGATTTATTTGTTAATATTTTTGTAATGTTCTTTAATAAAAAATAATAATACTTAAAAATAAATAAACCGCGTTTATAGCTCAAGACTATTTTTTTGGTCTCTATCGAGGTGTTTGAAATAAGACTTTTACGTGATACACATAACGTTATGGAAATTCAACCCATAACAAAACGCGTTATAAACATTTCCCAGCGATCACAAACAACTGTGATTGGCCCTTTATTGTGACCGTTGAGAAAAGTAACAGTTATCACGTGACTCTGCTTGTGCGGTGAGCTCGAGAGGTGAGTTGTTTTTGCTGCCCACTATCGGCTACACGAGGCACTACAAGACCACACTATAAACGCTCTACGAACAGCATTTAAATTAATATTTTTTCAAACACAACTAGATACATATAGTGAGCTCATTTTCTATATTTAGGTATAAAAGCATTTAGTATGTCACACTGTAGTCCACTGCAAGAGATTGCTTCAATTGTGTTCAAATTCACTTTACTAACAAGTCTTGGAAAACTAAGTTGACTATTCTTGCATTGAATATTTTCTCAATCATGGGTTTTAGATAGATATGACAGCTTAAATCTTCCCTGCTGAAGCATCGGATACATGTACACTTATAAACACAGGCAGTGGTGCATATATTTGATCATAGATGTGCATGAAACAAACATATACAAAGAATTAAAAATACCAGTACATATTACATGGTTGGCATTTCTTTAATAAACATTTGCCAAAGAAAAAAAAAAAACATCATACAAAAAAGACATTGTTGCTCACCTTGAAATCAGTTAAACGTCTCTTTACTCTCAATTGTACAATGGCTATAGACGAGCTGGTGAGGAACCGGTGAGAAAAACAGCTTTGATCCGGTCACTCGTTCAGTAGAGAAGTGCTCCCAGTCTCTCTGGAGTCCTTTAAAAGCCCCTCCAGTCAATTCACCCTTGCGACAGAGCCCATAATCGTTGAATCATTAGAAAGGAAGAAAAACCCCAAAAACAACTGACCAAAAGAGAGAAAGAGTCAAAAGAAAACGACTTCCATTCCTGGTCATGTACGTGTGCAGATACAGCACATTCCTCCATCACACCTTCTCTTGTTTCCACCTACTTTATTCAGTAGTGCAAAACATCATAATACTAGTCTGTCCTTACGCAGTTAAAGGTCATAAAAACACTTACCCTGGCAAAAAAGGTACAGTTTTAATTTAAAAGACAGCAGTAGAATAGATTACAAAAATCAATCGGAGGGGAAACCAAAACAGCTCTATGAAATGTTATGAGCGGGAAACGCTAAAAATTCCCATCCCAACAGTCCCCCCCCTCCAAGCTGTTCCTCGAGTGCCCTCGGGTTACTTCGAAATCTTACAAATCGAGTTCTGAGACTCTTAGTGCTGGTCGAGGGCAACTGCGTGCGTCTTTTAGGCTGATGATACACGGGGCGACTTCTTGAGCAATTTTGCCGGGCACTTTCTCATTGAGAACGGGTAGCACATTTCTATCTGGATACTTTAGATCGATTGTGGTCTCACCTGGTTGCCCGTTGAAAGCAACATTAAAGGGATAGTTCACCCAAAAATTAAAACTCTGTCATTAATTACTCACCCTCATGTTGTTCCAAACCTGTAAGACCTTCGTTCATCTTCAGAACACAAATTAAGATATTTTTGATGAAATCCAAGAGCTCTCTGATCCTCCCATAGACAGCAATGCAACTGAAATGTTCCCAGACCCAGAAACATAGCAATAAAACAGTCCATGTGACTTCAGTGGCTCAACTTCAATTTAGTGAAGCAATGACAATACTTTTTGTGCACAAAGAAAAAAATAATAGCATGCATGCACTTTATCCTGAACATAAACAATGCTGATTAACGTTGATTATGTTCTGGGGATTGTTTATGTTCTGGGGTACTCTCAAAAATGGTAACTCGAGCAGAAGGATTGTTGAATAAATTGTTATTTTTGTTTTCTTTGCACACAAAAAAGTATCGCCATTGATGTCACATGGACTGTTTTATTGCTATGTTTCTGGATATGGGAACATTTCAGTTGCATTGCTGTCTATGGGAGGGTCAGAGAGCTCTCGGATTTCATCAAAAATATCTTAATTTGTGTTCTGAAGATGAACGAAGGTCTTACGGGTTTGGAACGACATGAGGGGGACCTATTAATGACAGAATTTTCATTTTTGGGTGAACTATCCCTTTAACCAAAGTTGCATTGCTCAAAACATTCCCCCGTGTCTCATCAGCCGTAGAGTCTTCCTTTTCCGAGGCGTCGGGAAGTTCGTCGGGATCCCGTCAAAAAGGGAGTCCTCTGCCCCGAAGCGCGGCCGTGTTCACGTGAGGAACGTACCCGAGCGGAAGGGATTGGGATGGAGAAGTCCAGGCTTGGCCCGGAGGGGGAACAGAAGGCGGCGGCGGTCCGCTGTGATTGTACTCGAAGCGATGGTCCTTGTCTCCGCTGAACACCGCGCCGGCTCCGTGAGCGAAGGCCTCCGGGCCGAGAGGCGGCTGAGGGGGCATCATGTGGCCGAGGTAGCTGTCTGCGAAGCTGAAAGGCGGCGGGGGGCGACTGAAGTCCGGCTCCGGGGGTCTGGGAGCTTCTCCTGGGGGTGCGGAGGACGGCAGAGCCGGATTGGTCTCGGGGGCCTGCCGGTAGTCCAGGTCTGCGCAGGGAGGCGGTTCTGGAGGTTCTGGGGGTCTCTGGTCCGGAGGGAGAATGGAGAGAGGCTCTAGAGGCCTGGAGGACGATCCGGCGACTTCAGCTACTGTGAATAACACAATCACAGAAGCTTATCAGGGGCTGCAGCACAAATCACATACTTCCCTGCTGTGTAGTACACGAGAAGCAGTATGCATTACATTTACAGTGGAGGCCAAAATGATGAGAACACTAGTATTTCCAGCAGCTAAAAATGATTTTAAGTCAGTTATTTCTATCTTTTGCTGTAGTGTGTCAGTAGGAAATATCAGTTTACATCTCCAAACATTCATTTTGCATTAATTGTAATAATCCAGTGAGATGTTTGAGATCTGATCATCATCAGTCTGTCTGGAGTCACATGAAGAAACAGAACAAACTGAGACAGACTCAATCCAGAAGAACTGTCTCAAGACGCTTCAAGAAACCTCCTGCAAAGCTACAGAGCTGTTAACAGTTTGAGGCACTTGTGGAAAAATCCTAAAATGAGGATGCTGTCAAAAATAATGCCATAAATAGATTTTCTTTATCAATTAACTTCTATTACCTAAACTAAATCAGCATTTGTTGTGAGCATCTTTGTGTTTAAAGCAGCTTTTGTCCTCGGTGCTCTTGAGCAGAGTTTCTCAGGAGGTTTCTTGAAGCGTCTTGAGACAGTTCTTCTGGATTGAGTCTGTCTCAGTTTGTTCTGTTTCTTCATGTGACTCCAGACAGACTGATGATGATCTGATCAGAAGGAACTATGCCCTAATTCACAGTATTCTTCAAACAGTTAGCAAAAAATACCCAGATGACCTACTACTTCCCCCGAGATTCTGCAGCGTGCATCCAGGACATTTATCTTATTGGCTAAAGGAGACAATTTGTGAATTAAAGAGAAACGAAGCTGGTAGGTCACAGCAATGACTACATGACCAATGCAGTACCTCCAGATTACATTCATATGTGATGCGATCTAGGAAAACCCGTCGGGTGTCACGCTGGGACGTTTTCAGGAAATTCAAAAAATAGGTCGAATGCCAATTTGTCCTCAAATATTTTTTTTTTTTCATTCAATTATTATTCTATAACATCTTTTCTATCATATCTGAAAATATCTTGGCAAAATTCACTTGTTTAGTGCATAATAATAGTGATTTAATTGTGGCAAGCAGAAAAGACTCTAGTTTGCTAACACGCGCTGCAGAGGTGCTTTCCCTTAACACTACAAACACAGTTCACCTAGTTAAACTATGTAACGTATATAATAAAGGTGTATTAATGCACATTTTCCTCTAGTCTTGTGTGAATTACAGCATGCAAAGTTCAGGGTAACGTTTAGCAGTATAGCACCCTTCACAGAGCTCTCGCTCTTAAAGAGACCAGCACCATTTTCATATTAACACTATGTATTACTTTCATTTAGTTCAAACGGTGACAGCGTGAAATAAAACTACAAGTTACAGTTCTGATCTGTGTCTGGTTGTGTATTATACAGCCAGAGTAGTAGAACAGGAGAAGAATTGAAGATAGCCTGCATGCTGTAATCTGGGATGTTTTATGAACAGATGTACACTTGATGTTCAAATGTTTGCAAGTGCTGTGTTTCCTTTGGGGTCATTTTATATCTTTTACAACATGTACAGTGACTAATATAAGTCTTGTACCACAGTAAAGTGACTTTTACTTGTGATACTTGACTGTTGTGTTTTTATTTTCATTGCCTCTCTTTAAAATATTATTTTTTTATTCTGTTCCTGAAAATCATGGTGATCAGCCAAATTCAGATAACCGTAACTTTTGCTTGACGTTCAAGCTATGGACGAAATAAAAACAGTTTTGGAAATGGCTTGAACCCAGCTTTTATATGGTATCAAAACCAATAATAGATCAAATTTCACCATGTGGTGGGTTTTCCTAGATTGCATCACATATAGAACTTTTAATCCATCAAATCCATTAGTAAATAGTTATTAATTCTAAAGTGATACACCTACTCAGATTATATGTGATTTCAGACACAGCTGAGATGTTCAGGAGGAACAGGACGTGCAAAGTGTTAACACTAGGGCTGTAGGATTAATCAATATACTTTATTATAATAAAAATAATAAGACGAACTCAGATAAACCATATATTGTCGCAGTCGTGTGTTTATTAGTCACACTGAATCAATGAAAGCTGTTAAATCTTCTGTTTATTCAGCTAGCGCTATAGGGATCTCCTGGGTTTCTTCTGCGGGGTGTATTTGGAGTTTCTCTGGCCTTCAGATGGAGCTTTACTACTGATCACAGAACCGTGCTTCACTGAAAGATGGGCATGACTTATCACAGCTTCTGCCTAATCACGATTGTGATTTGATTTTGATTAATTGTGCAGCTCTAGTTAAGACATTACCTGGAGATACAGGGCTGGGCTCAGGTGGCGGCTCCGGTGCGTTTGAGACGCCACCCTCGGACCCCTCGAACCCCATGACCTCTCCCGCCGCTCCTTGCTGGACTTTGAGGAGCTGAGCGAGGAACATGGTGACGGCGGTCTGCGTGGCTGCGGCCGAGGCCTCTCCGTCGCTCTTGCTCGACAGCTGCGGGGAGGGAGGCGAAGGCGGCTTGGGCATGGGTGGTGTTCGGGGCGGCTGAGGGGGTTTGGAGACTTTGGGGAGCGGAGGCGGCTCCGGGGGTCTGTCAGACTCCAGCGGCCCGGGAGGCAAAGCCTGCGTCAGCTGCTGGAGCGTCTCTGGGTTCATCTTTAAACCCACGGTCTGGGCGAACTGGGCCGATCCCACCGGAGCGCTTTTGGACTGCAGGAGGTTCAGAAGCACAGCCAGCTGTTCTTGGGTCAGTTGTGAGTTGGGAGCTTTGGGGTCTAAAAGAAAGAGACAAGTGAAGATTGAATGGTTTCCTCATTACCAAATGAAACCTGAACTGACTCAACAAAGAGAAACGGGCTGGGTCAACATTAAACACAAGCAGTTTAAACTGGTTTAAAAGTCCAAAAGTCCGTTTCCATGTCTGCAACAAGACAAATACTAGCTTAAGGCTGGACTATACTACACTAGTTATGTCCGGTTCAGGAACTTTGTTCTGAACTGGTTCTTTTTAGAGAATTGGATGAACCACGTCACCAAATCGGACTGTAGCAGTAGTAGTATATTTTATTTAATGCCATGTCAGTATCTTAGGCTATTTTCATGGCAAAAACAATTAAAAAATACAAGAATAAAAACCAGCAAACAAACAAGTTATATTACACAAGATTTTTAACATTAACGCATGATAAAAATTCTAAAACTTTCTGGCAAAATTATACTAAACTCTTTAAGTGAGTTTTTTACATACATTAAAAGCTGGACAGTCCAATAAAATATGTTTGACAGAGAGGGGAATCTAGTAAAACATGCATTGAGCAGGGTCTTCACCTTTAAGCAAAAATGCATGAGTCAGTCTTGTATCCAAATCGGACTGAACCGTTCAGTTACTCAATCAAAACTCACTTTCAGACGTACCTGACAGTCACTCAGACTCCAAATGAGTCAAAATACCAGTGCATTTGATCCTATGACGCAGTTTGCTTTAGAGATGTAAAACTTCCATGCTTCAAATCATTATTTGGTGCTTCAATAATATAGAATAGAATAAGAGAATTGAATATACATGATGTAATTGAGTGATTACTTAAACTAGTGAATCGCTTTTTTTAACGGTTCATTGAAACAGTGTCTAAAAGAAGACTTTATCACTTGTGCCACACTTTAAAATCTGCGTTAATTAACCAAACAAACCAAGAGTCAGTCTACAGGTTCTGGTCAGGCAGAGCTGACAGATTTAACAGAGAACTGTGTAATGCATGATGGCCACAGACTGATTTTGAAGCTTCGGACTGATTCCATACTGTCAGAGGATAATCAACTATTTATATTTTGAGCTGATTTTAGAACACATCGTTTCCATTTGTCATGCGTCTGCTAATGAGGCATGTTTCTGGATTTGGAACGACCAAACGTTTGCTAGTGTGTTATCCTCAGTTATTTAGTGTATGAATCCCAGTTTTTCTGTCTAACGGTTTACAATGTCAACAGGTGTATGATGCCTAGTGCCAGATTTACCAGTGCAAACCCTCTTATGGCGTGAGGATTTAAAGAGACAGTAAAACTGTTTTTTCTTTTCTTTTTAACGCCATGCCATCTTCTATGGCTACATTCATGGCCAGGTTTAGTTACTAAAAAGAAACTAAATCATTTTTAATTCTAAAACCCTTAAGACTAACCTTTTATTCACTTGGCTAAAAACCTTTTTAAACGAATCAACAGAATAAACCGGATTCCTCAAAAGGGCAGAAGTATCACATTCAAATAAAATATGCTCAATAGACAGTGGATTATGACAAGATTAATTTTTTTTCCTTTCAGATGCAAAATTTATGGGAAGAGTATTTAACTTTTAAGTATTAAACTAAGATTTGCAGTAGTCAAATTACTGGTATTTGCGCCATTATTTAACACCCAAGAAAAGCAAGTTACTAATTTGCGCTGCTCTGATCATTAATGGAAACAAGCTGGCCACGTCTTTTTATTTCATTCTTTGATTTGTGCATCGTCATAACTTTACACTCCCATCTGTGCTTTCATGGGGTTGAGCTCTCATGCAAATGTGCCTGTTTAGTAAATCTGACCCCTAGCGTTTTAAAATCAGGTCACATTTTAAATCATGTAGTGTATTCCATCCTTTACTGACTGCTATAGGACAACATGGCCTAAAGCCCTTTAATGCTGTAGGGTGATGTGGCTTATTGTGAAGATGGCTGTTGTGGGTGGTTGCTTACTGACCCAACACAAAAGAGTAACTGGTGCATGTCTAGAATGTGTCACAGACACAAAACGACTAACGATAGGAGGATGTGGGGTCCTCCAGTGTTTGTGCTGATGTTCTTACCCAGCAGGGCTGCAGCGGCAGCAGCACTCGGCCCTTTGTGTGCTCCGGCGGCTGGGAAGCCCTGTGGCGTGTTGCTGCGGCTGTCGTCCAGGCCCAGCTCCTTCCGAGGGGCTTTGGGAGCGGTCAGCTCCTCCGGCATCTGCTTCTGCCGGCGCCGTTTCTTACTCCACAATTCATGGCAGTCCTGCCACAGAGGCAGACTAGAAAGAGAAGAAACAGAGACGGTATCAGATCACAGCACAGAGAATCAGAGGTGAAAAACTGTAATCTTAGCTGCTGGCATAAAATTCAAGGCATTAATGTTTGCCTACAAAACCACCTCTGGCTCTGCACCGCTTTACCTAAATTCATTACTTCAGACTTATGTGCCTCTAGAAGCTTGCGTTCTGCAAGGGAACGTCACTTTATTGTTCATCCCAAAGAGGCACAAAATCACTTTCACATTAACTGTTCCTCCTGGTGACCTGCTCAACTCAATCCCAGCAGTCCATAGACATCTTCAAGAATCAGATAAAAACACATCTCTTCCATCTTTATTTGACTCTCAAACTCTAGCACGCTCAATTCAAATTCTATTCTTAAAAAAAAAACAAAAAAAAAACAAAAAAACTTGCCCCTTTTAGACTTGCATTCTATTCATTTACTAAGTGCTTGTTTTCAATTAAAAAAATATCTGCTAAATGACTAAATATAATCTAATCTTGTTTGTTTTTTATGTTTTTTTTAATCGCCATCTAAGAAAAGTTAAGCATAGACTAAATTGCCTGGACCAAAAAAAAATATTTATTATTGTTTTAAAGTGTTTTATTTACTATTTTTTAAATAATAATACTAATAATAATACATATAATTGCAACTTCAAACGTTCTAACTTTTTTCTCCCTGCCATGCAATTATTATTATTGTTTTTAAAAATAGTTAAAAGCAACTCTTTCTTTTTATCTTGCAACTGCAAATTTATCTCACAATTCAGACTTATTTCTCTCAGAATTCTGAGTTGCTTATAATATCTTGCAATTTGTTCCCCCACCATGGAATATAAAAATAACTAAAAATAATTCTGGTATAAATGGAAAAAATTGGAAAGTAATAGTTCATGATAAAAGCAAAAACAACAAGAAAATCTCATACTCGGGTGGGGGCATCTTGGCTGGGTCCACGTCTTTGAGGAAGTCACTTTTGAGAGCTTGTTCTGCAATGCAGCGTTTGCTCGGGTCCAACGCAAGCATATGGTCGAACAAATCCAGGGCCATCAGAGGAATACTGAAACATTAACATGAACAGACATCAGATATCACCGACACTGATGTTTATAGCACTTAATACATTTTTATTTACACCTCTTCAAATCATATCATATTGACAAATTAAACCCACATGAACACCACCACAATGACACAATTACCACTGCAAATTGGAAGTTAAATAATTAAAAAAATAATAATGGGAGAAGCAAATACGTTATGAAGACCTTAAGTTATTAAGCCTTAAATCTTGCCACAAAATACTGCTCGTTTAGCTGGTTTATGAGACAATAGGCTTGTGCAACAAAATGACTTTTCCTGCGATTCTCAGTGGCAAGATCAGAGTAATAAAACAGATAATGCATCGATTACACACTTACTGCAAATCCTCTTCATTTCATGGCATTAGCAATAAAAAGATTGCTATCTTTATCAGCAAAATAAAAAAAATTCTATTGTCTTCCCACCAAAAATAACAAGCTCACATCAATTACGACAGAACTCTCGGATAAAAACTTCCCAGGAGGACTTGAAGGCAACATAAGAGTCAAATAAAACTCATATCCATATACACCCTATATCAGTGTTTCTGCAGGCTTTATGATGATAAATGTAAGAATTTTTAAGACCAAGTAAAGACAACTTAAGGAATAAATTGAATGGAACACAATATTCAATATGGTCTCTAAACGCAAATGTATCAGCAACAATAAAGTTCATAAAAGCAATTTGATTCATTTTACAAAAATACAATTACTGCATCACACTGCAAAGAAAGTGATGTTCTTAGTATTTTTGGCTTGTCTTCCAGAGCAAATGTCTAAGGATTCTTAAATTAAGGTACATTTAATTGAGAAGCAAAATGACAAAAGAAATCTTGTTTTATGAGAAATTCATCAAAATGAAATGAGTTTGAAAACAGGAACGTCAATGTTCAGTTTCTCAGAAAACAAGACTTCATGTTTAATTTGCATCTTAATTTAAGGATGTTTAGATATTTGAATTGGAAAACAAAATACTAGTGCTGTCAAATTATTAATTGTGATTAAATTAAAAATTTAATTTTTTGTTCACATATGTGCATGTACTGTGTACATTGACTATGCACATATACACACATGCATGTACATATTTAAGAAAAATGTTGTTTATATTAAAAATATTTATATAAAATTGTGCTGTCAAACGATTAATCGGATCCAAAATAAAAGTTTTTATTTCCACATACATATATATATGTATATATGCATGTATGCATGTATGTATGTATGTGTGTGTACTGTGTATATTATGCATATATAAATACACACACGCATGTTTATATTTAAGAAAAATATGTCACTTTTATATTATATACATGTAAACATATGTAAATATTTTCAAAATATATGCTGTATGTGTGTCTTTATATATACATAATAAATATACAGAGTACACATTATGTAAACAAAAACTTGTGGATGCAATTAATCGTTTGACAGCACTAATAAAATTCTATGAATATACACATATACATGTACTGTATATACACATGTAAATATTTTAAAAATATATACTGTATGTGTTTGTATTTATATACACATAATAGATATACACAATACACACACAAATATATTATCTAAAAAAAAATTATTTTGCAAGCGATTAATCGCAATTAAGGCAGATATTCATGTTTTCGCAGTGCATGCAACATTTAATGCCATGATTTAAGACTTTCTGCTCTGGTACAAGACCTTTATGGGCTTAATTGTGAAAGGGCGAGCTTAAGACTTTAAGACCGTTTTAAAACCCACAGAAACCCTGTATATTAATTTAACCCTTTGTAGTCATGAGCTGTAACGCCTTTTAAAACAGACCAAACTGGTTCCATTCATTTCTGATTACTCACAAAGCAAACTCTTCCCTTAACCTCCTCCGGTACTGTTTCTTTGGTTTCATGGTGTTGAAGTAGGGCAGCTTGATCACGTCTGGCCACACAGCGGGACAAGGGCTGCCACAGATACGACTGGATTGGACACAGATATATAGGTCAGCTGAATTTCAGACTGCAAAACGGGAACATCCAGTCTGGATCTCCAACCACACGTGGAGTTTTTCTTACCTTATGAGCTCGAGCTGCGCCAGCTCCTGGTTGGCCTGAAAGATGGGCTTCTTTGTGAAAAGCTCTCCCAGAATGCACCTGTGTGACATGGAGGGTTTAAACACCTTGAGGAGGTGGAATGTGGAGTGATTTCTCTATTAATAGCACAGTGTTTCCTCACCCGCAGCTCCACATGTCGATGGCAGGCGTGTACCGCTCTTCTCCCAGCAGCAGCTCGGGCGGCCGGTACCACAGAGTGATCACTTTATTGGTGTACGGCCGACTGGAGAACGAATGCACAGGACAAGTCAGAGTCTGCTCAGTTTACTCAAATCATAACTGCTTGCTGAATCAAGTCAGGATGTTCTGTGGCTTCACAAATGGAGGTACGTACCTCTCTTCAGAGTTATACAGACGAGCCAGTCCAAAATCTGCCAGCTTGATCTGACCCCTGCAGGACAGCACACATTCACACATCAATCAGAAGATAGATTTGCCATGATATGAAAGTTTGGAACACAATAATTTGGAACCACAAACCCTGGACCACAAA
This sequence comes from Aspiorhynchus laticeps, assembly GCA_023376895.1. NCBI lineage: Eukaryota > Metazoa > Chordata > Actinopteri > Cypriniformes > Cyprinidae > Aspiorhynchus > Aspiorhynchus laticeps. The sequence goes on from CM041807.1 coordinate 15,472,362, forward strand.
ACCAGTCATTAGGGTCATTTTTTTTTTAATTGAGATTTATACATCATATGAAAGCTGAATACATAAGCTTTTCAAAGATGCATGGTTTGTTAGGATCTGTGAAAATCTGGAATCTGAGGGTGCAAAAAAAATCTAAATATTGAGAAAATCGCCTTTAAAGTTGTCCAAATGAAGTTCTTAGCAATGCATATTACTAAAAAAATTAGTTTTGATATATTTAAGTTAGGAAACTTACAAAATATCTTCATGTAACATGATCTTTACTTAATATCCTAATGATTTTTGGCATAAAAGAAAAATGTATAATTTTGACCCATACAATGTATTGTTGTCTATTGCTACAAATATACCTGTGTTACTTATGACTGCTTTTGTGCTCCAGGGTCACATTTGGACTAATGGTGGTGTATTTCCTCATTCATATCTGATGGTGATGTTACCATACTTAAGCCCCTCTTTAAAAGAACCTAGACCACTTTATATGGACCAAAAAGTGAAAGAACACAGTTCGCTTTGCATTCAACCCATTTCTGGCTTTAAAAGTGAACTTGGTTTAGTTAAAGTGAAAGTGATGTGACATACGGCCAAGTATGGTGAAACATACTCTGCATTCGTGCTCTGTGTTTAAACCATCCAAAGTGCACACACATCGTGAACACACACCCGGAGCAGTGGGCAGTCATTTATGCTGCGGCGCCCGGGGAGCAGTTGGGGGTTTGGTGCCTTGCTCAAGGGCACCTCAGTCGTGGTATTGAGGGTGGAGAGAGTGCTGTACTTTCACTCCCCCACCTACAATTCCTGCCGGCCCGAGACTCGAACTCGCAAGCTTTGGATTACGAGTACGACTCTCTAACCACTAGGCCATGACTTCCCATTACATTAGTTCCCACATTACATTAGCTACCAGGTCTCAGTCCACTTTCTATTCACACTCTTGTTTTTAGAATCTGCACTGTGTTACACTTTGTGAAATTCCACTGGCAAAATACAGTCATTTGAATAGAAATCCATGCAATTGGAAGTATTACCGGAGGGTGAAACATTTCCTCAGGCAGATTTTGCACGTGTTCAAGTTGGTCATGTGATTATTGGTTTGACCAACAGGAAGTTGCTTAGTTTGACAATGACTTCTGTGTGAAATAGTCATTAAGGGGCAATACAATTCACTTTTGTGTTGAAAAACACGAAAACGCAAGGTTATGAGACGAGACTTATTGTGTCATCGTGTGCGTGACTTTGCAAAAGACAATGTCAAACATGTCCATCAAGTGCATGTTTACATAGAGAAATCAATAGAAAAGCAGTGCAGTGGAAAGCCGAAATTCTTGTGAAATGATCCCAGACGCTGAAAACAAACCCAATATGAAACACTGACTCTGGTGTGCACTGACTTGTTATTGAGCAGAATGTTGGAGCACTTGATGTCCCTGTGCAGGAAGTTCTTCTTGTGGCAGTAATCCAGTCCTTCCAGCAGCTGCCTCATGAAAGACTTGATGTGGCTCTCGTTGAAGTGCACAAGGCCTGACTCCAGCAGGCCCATCAGATCGTGGTCCATGTACTCAAACACCAGGTAAAACGCCCCTGTGAGATGAAAACACAATTATCACACCAACACAGTGAGGAGAAACTCGGAGTCAAAGGAAGGGTCATTTCCATGCGATACCTTTGTCGTTCTTGAAGTCTAAAGCGTCCTCCTTGTCAGTGACTATCTCCTTCATGTTGATGATGCTCTTGTGGTTGAGCTGCCGCAAGATCTTGATCTCCCTGATGGCTGTGATAGGAAAGCCCTCCTTTTCGTTGTCCAAACGGACCTTCTTGAGGGCCACCAACTCAGCTGAATAAGCAAAACCAGAAAGATAGATTAGCTACATTAAGTGATTAATGGCCTCAGAATGCATTAGCATTCAAATTAAGGTACTTAAGCACAGACTAGAGGTCTGTCACGGTATACAGTGGTGGCCAAAATGATTAGAACACTAGAATTAGAATTATTTTTATTTGTCTCACACACGATTATATAGAGAGTATATAACCAGTAGTGAAATGTATTCTCTGCATTTAACCCATCCTAAGTGAACACACACCCGGAGCAGTGGGAAGCCATGTTACAGCGTCCGGGGAGCAGTTGGGGGTTCGGTGCCTTGCTCAAGGACACCTCAGTCGTGGTATTGAAGGAGGAGAGAGCACTGGTTATTCACTCCCCCACCAACAATCCCTGCCGGACCTGAGATTCGAACCCACAAACTTTGGATTACGAGTCCGACTCTAACCATTAGGCCACGACTTCCCCATAACGGCAGAGTGAGCCAGCCAGGAGACGAACCTAGAATCTTCTGATCACTACTATTTTGATCAGCTAAAAGTGGTTTTAAGTCAGTTATTTCTATCTTTTGCTGTAGTGTGTCAGTAGGAAATATTTCCAAACATTCATTTTGCCATTAATTGTAATAATCCAGTGACATCTTTGTTTGCACAAGAAGTCAGTGCTCCACACAGAGATCTGATCAGATCATCATCAGTCTGACTGGAATGACATGAAGAAACAGAACAAACAGACTCAATCCAGAAGAACTGTGTCTCCAAGACGCTTTAAGAAAGCTACCTGCAAAGCTCCTGAGAAACTCTGCTCAAGAGCACCGAGGACAAAAGCTGCTTTAAACACAGAGGATGCTCACACCAAATGTTGGTTTAGTTAATAGTAGTTAATTGATAAAGAAAATCTATTTCTGACAGCATCCTCATTTTACAGCATTTTTACACAAGTGCCTAAAACTGTTAACAGCTCTGTAGCTTTGCAGGAGGTTTCTTGAAGCGTCTTGAGACACAGTTCTTCTGGATTGAGTCTGTCTCAGTTTGTTCTGTTTCTTCATGTGACTCCAGACAGACTGGATGATGATCAGATCAGATCTCTAAAATCTCACTGGATTATTACAATTAATGGCTAAATGAATGTTTGGAAATGTAAACTGATATTTCCTACTGACACACTACAGCAAAAGATAGAAATAACTGACTTAAAACCATTTTTTAGCTGCTGGAAATACTAGTGTTCTGATCATTTTGGCCACCACTGTATATAGACGTTTGAGAACATCTTACCAGTGTCTTTGTCCTTGGCTTTGTACACCTGTCCATAAGTACCTTCTCCAGTGATCCCAATGATTTCAAACTTGTCAACGCACCGCTTTCCCCAGTCTATCTCCGTCTCCTTGATCTCTCCGAAGCGTGGACCACATATTCTGCAATACAACCACAGATGATGTTGCTAACCTGAGTAGATGTTGCAGGAGAGATTGTTTGACTACATACTTTGGTCTCTTCCGCGAGGTGGGTGTCTTTTTGTCATCAGGCGAGCTGTGGGGCGAACCAGGGGCGATGCCCGGGAGCTCTGGAGGAAGAGGGAGGTCTGCGAGGAGGTGACGGGCTTTCCTTTCAGGTTTCTTCTTCCCTGTGATTGCTGAAGACTCCTTCAAGATGCTGATATTGAAAAAAGAAGCCATCAGTGGAACTATTAAAAAGAATGCACAATCCAAGAAAGTGTGGATCCAAGGTTTCTGCAGGTCCTTAAAAGTCTTGATTCATTCTTCCACAAATTAAGACCTTAAAAAGGTCATCAATCAGAGCAGAAGGTCATGGCATTATATGCCACATGCACTGCAAAAAAGGAATATCCTCCACAGTATTTTTGTCTTGTTTTCCAGTACAAATATATCTGAACATCCTTAACTCAAGATACATGTACATGAGAAGTAAAATGAAGATAGCTGGTGTCTTGTTTTCTGAGAAATTGAACAAAACTAGATGAGTTTGTGCTTAAAACATGAACAAATCAGTCAATGAGCTATGAAAACGAAACATTGATTTTCTGAGACCGTTTGCAGATATTTGTTTTTGTTCACTACATTTCAATCAGTTTCTGAGAAAAGAAAAATTATAACAATTTTGCTTCTCAATTTATCTTGATTTAAGAATCTTTAGACATTTGCACTGGAAAACAAGACAAAAATACAGAGAACGGACAGCATTTTTTTCAGTCTGATCAGAAGCTAACAGCTAAAAGCTATTTCCATGTTTTAGTTATACTTCTTTGTAAAATGAATTAAAGGAAAGTTGTTAGAAGCTGTATTTTCAAACTGTTGCTAATACAACTCATTTTCAGCTCTCAACCATTCACATTTCCAGAATACACTGACTCAATGAACGCTCATGAACGTCACTTTATGTTCCCCTCAATTTGGACCTTGAATTGTCCTCGCTTTGTCTTAAAAAGGTCTTTAAAAAGTCTTAAATTGACCTTCATAAAACCTGCAGAAGCCCTGGTGAACTAGAAAGCAAATCTATCTTTGATGTTTTCAAAGATCAATGTTGAAAACAAACCTGTCGCTTCCATCCAGATGATCCAGGTTGTTGGCTGCCAGTGGAAGAGAGGCTACAGCTGGAGCAGCTGCTTTCTCTCGGTCCTTGTCTTTAACCTGCATGGACTGTCCTCCTTTCTTTTTATCCTCCTTTACCTTAGCTTCTCTGCTGGCCTGTGAGGCGTCTGAGCTCCTCTTGGCGGGTCGATCCACAGGAGACTGCGGCTGACTGGACACCGGGGTTCTGGGGCCTTTCTCGGACACAGGCGGCGGTGAGGGAGGCCTGGTCTTCTTGGTTGTGTGGTTGGTGACGGGGCTGGGCTGGGGAGCGCTGGAGGATGACAAGGAGCCCTTGGTCGGGGTGGAGGCGTTGCTGGAGTTTTTGACGCGGGCGGCTTCGGCTGCCTTGACTTTCTTCTGCTTGCTGAGCTCGGCGGCCAGGCTGCTCTTCAGGGTCAGAGAGCTAGGGGACAGACTGGAGGGCCGGCTCTGGGACCGTGAGTGCCGATGACGGCTGCGTGAGCGAGAATGACGCGAGGACTGGTACGGGCTCCTGCTGCGGGACTTTCCCGTCCGCCTGAGAGCGACAGCAGAATTAATTCATGTCAGGGTTGCTACACATTTTCCATTTCAAAATGCCATACTTTTCCAGACTCAAATTTCCAAACCTCTCAGACCATATTTAACATAAATGGTTCATAGTGCATTATTTTCAGCATTATATGCGACCCAGGACCACAAAGCCAGTTATAAGTAGCACAGGTATATTTGTAGCAATAGCCAACAATACATTGTATGGGCCAAAATTATTGATTTTTCTTTTATGCCAAAAATCATTAGGATGTTAAGTAAAGATCATGTTCCATGAAGACATTTTGTAAAATGCGTACTGTATATAATTTTAATTTAATTTTTGATTAGTAATATGCATTGCTAAGAACTTCATTTGGACAACTTTAAAGGTGATTTTCTCAATATTTAGATTTCTTTGCACCCTCAGATTGCAGATTTTCATATAGTTGTATCTCGGCCAAATATTTACGTATAAATCTCCATTACAAAAAAATTGACCCTTATGACTGGATTTGTGGTCCAGGGTCACATATGTGGTATTTAGTACTACAGTCATCTAATATTTTTATTTTCTCAGGTTTTTTTTTTTCCATTGATTTTCTCTAAGTGACATTAACATACAGAGCCCCTAAAAAAAAAATAAAAAAAAAAATAAAATAAAAACACATGCACATTTACATGCACAAGAATTTGTGAAGAATTTTTTTGCATGCTTACACATTACAGTTTCTAGTTTTATATAACCGGTTTCGTTTGTGCATCACTGCCATCTTACCATGAATAAAACAAGAGCATGGATGCACATGAATTAATAGAAATCTACTTGCTCACAATCTGGCTTTTATTATGGTAGTACTATAATATATATGAAGGCCTAATGTTCAATTTAACATCCTCCGTGGCGGAACAGAAACCATGACACGAAATGGGCTGATGGCAAAAAATTTGCCAAGTTCAAGGGTTTATAAAAAAGTCTGTTTTTTAAGTGTTTAAAATTTGGCTTTTGTTAGGGCAGTATGCCATATTTCAAGGTCTTAAGTCTCTTTAACGCATAGTTTGTGGAGGCCAAGAAACCACACAGTGAAATGGGCTGATGGCACAATAGGTGGCTCAGCGTGCATTGTCCTATACAAGTTAAATGGTTTCTTGTGTGCACATAAAAGACTGTATATATTTTATTTTTGCAAAAATTCTTGAGGCTATGTAATATGGTGCCAAGAATATAGTGAGAAAAAAACAAAATGCTTATAACCTGCATTTTGCATAATGAAAAAGTTGCATAAGTCGTATTTTGACTTTGACGTCTTGTACAATAAGTTTATTTTAATTAAATTCTTAATTTTCAATTCTAAAAAAATCTAAATGGGGGCAAAATCTGAAAACACATACTTTTTCATGCACTGATTTCTTTTTTTCCATACTTTTCCAGACCCCATATTAACCCTGTAATGTAAATCTGGTTTTCGTTCTTCCTTGGAAGATAAAATGTGACCCGTGCTGACAAAATGAGTCAGAATGTGCACGGTATAATTTTGAGCTACATGCAAAAGACGTGAAAAATGTCAGTTTTGGTTGAATTTGAGGTTTCACAAGTTCATTAAGCCCTCTTCTAGCGATCCCAATGCTCCAAATAGTAATTAAACATCTAAAATGATGTTTATTTGTAGGTTTTCTGAGGAGTACCCTTTTCTCTGCTCACTGGATGACTGCTGCTGCTTCTCAAGTTTGTAGGTCTTTTGTTGCACAGCATTCCAGCTTTGTGAATATTCATATCGAATTATCGCTGACATGAGTCCAAACCAGTGAAATATGATTTTCAAACCCATGCTGATGAAAACAAAATGATCGCGCTGACTGATATTCGTAAATTTTATTTATCTTTTAATTATTGAAATTAATTATTTTTGGTTTACTATTAAAATTAAAACATGAAAGAAAAACTGATTATTCCTTAAAAATATATAAAGTTTTAATAATGTCAGTAGTAGTAGTAACAGTAGTAGTGTTAGTAGTATTACGTACATTCTACTGAACAATATTAATATATTTCTGGCACAATGTCTTCAAGTTAAACCGAACTTTTATTTTAACGGGTTGCCGTGAATACCTTTAAATTTCTGTGTGTATATGATATGATGCTAGTTTTGCTCAAATTAAAATGCTCATAAAGTGACTCTCAGAACTGTTCTGTAAATGTTGTTTATGTAATTATGTCTTCATTTAGAGAGACGACAAATGCTGAAATCACCGTAAGGGTGACGCGCGCTTCAGTATGCGTTTAGTAAACAAAACCACGTGTTTGTGCCTTTTATTAACACAGACACGCAGGATTCATATTTTAATGTCTTTTTGCAGCTAAATATTTACAGATACTAGTCAATATTGTCATCTGATTGAAGTGTAATGACCTACTTTTCAATTCAATTCAAGTTTGTACTTGTTTTTACGATACAATCGCTGCAAAGCAGCTTTACAGGAAATTAAGTTTCTACAATATATTTATATACTGTAGAAACTTAATATATTTAACTTATGGCAAAATTAAAGTTATGGTAACTTGATTAATTCAACCAAAGTTTGGCAAATTCTGAGACATTCCACGTTATACAGTAAATTCAATTTTTATGACTGGATTCCACAATTCTGTCTGCGTTTCCCGCATTGCCCTATTACTGGATATATCAATGTTTTCTGAATGAATCTCTTGAGTGGATGATTCAATGACTCACTCAAAAACATTACTGCATAAATCAGTGTTTTGAACACATCTCTTGAAAGAATGATTCAATGACAAATACATTTTTAACAGTCACTTGTTGCCACCTGTTGGCATACATGTAATCAATGCAATCTTTATTTGAAGCCTCAAGTTACTTTTAAAAGGTGATTTATTTACTCTATTTTGATTGCTACCATAGACATTAGTGTTTTTATCTGAACTGTAACCTTTTATCCCAAGTACTTTTGATGTAGTTTAAGTGTTAGATGTGATTGTACTCGTCAAAGGTTTAATACACGTCAAATAATCATTTAGGAATAAGATCGCATGGGTGTTTGAATCAAGATCACAGTCTTAATTAATCATGCAGCTCTAATTGACAGTTAATCAGAATCCTCCTGACTTCAGCATTTTGTGCCAAACACCATAAATGCATCACGCTCACATATGCACAAATTCAAACTCAAACTTGATGCCTCGAGATGTGCTGCATCACATTAGACATCACTGGTTTGAAAATGTGGGAATGAAATATGAGAGCTAAGTGGAGGGGACTTTTTTCTACAATAATGATTTAAGTGATTAAAGTATATCAAGCAACAGATCACTGACTGCACTGCTATCATCGGATACTGAGAAATCTCAATGAGAATGACTGATGCTTTGTTGTTGCAAACCGAAGCCATTGTGAAAACCCCTTCACACTTTGGTCTGTTCCCCACACACTGACAATATGGTCTGAGTCTTACTGACTAATTTTATGAATCTAATTTTACTATATTTGGAGCTTGAAAGCCTGTGGTCACTGTATGTTCACTTTGCACAAAAGAACATTTTAAAAATCTCATGTTGTGTTTTGCAGCAGAAAGTCATATACTACCTACCATTTAAAAGTCTGAAATCAGACAGATTTTTTATTTATTTTTACTAATACTTTTAATCAAGCAAGGATGCATTAAATTGATTAAAAGTGACAAAATAAATGTATAAAGTCTTAATTTCTATTTCAAATTAATGTGTTCTATGGAACTTTATACTCATCAAAGAATACCAGTTTCTATGAAAATATTGTGCAGCACAACTGTTTTCAACATTGATAATAATCAGAAATGTTTATTGAGCAGCAAATCTGTATATTATAATGATTTCTGAAGATCATGTGACACTGAAGACTGGAGAAATGATGCTGAAAATACAGCTTTGATCACAGAAATAAATTACAGTTTAACACATATTCACATAGAAGACAGCGAGTTTAAATTTAAATTGATTTGAAAATATTTCAGTTTTTACTGTCGTCTTGATCAAATAAATGCAGCTTTGGTGAGCAGTAGAGACTTGTTTCAAAAACATAAATCTTACAGACCCCCAAATTCTGAACGGTTCTGATCAACATGAGGGTGAGTAAACTTCAAACAGAAATATCATTTTTGGGTTTAATATTGATTCAGTGAAGAATAAAAACAAGTGGCAAATACTGTGTATATCGCAGTGCTACACCCATCAGTCGCTCAAGATGAAGACATTAGACATTGAACTGATGGTTTCTTTAACCCAAGACAATATTCCAACACAGAGATCAGATAAACGTGGGTTTCCTGTACTTATGAAACACTTACCGAAGGCTTTTTCCTTGCTACAATACAAGTTGCTTTTAAGTGATCTGAGAGTCATTAATTAATAAACGGAAAGATAGAACTAAATGCAGAAACTAAATAACATTGCTGCTTATATAGAACGTACATTTAAATCACCAAATGGGATTTGAAAAAGAACTGCAAATGTGCCTTCATCCTAAATAAAACAGCATTTTATGCTGAAACACTTGTAGAATTTACTATTAACAAACGCAAACGGGAAATAATCCAGTTTATGATCACTATCTGTGCTATTTGGTTGTGCAATCATCTGACAGCAAAGCGGATGAAGCCACATAATGACTGAGTCAGCCAATGAAAATGCACATAATTTGCTTCTCAAAATGAGATTACACTTATGTTTATAATTACACAACCATCATTATGCCTAATTCAACAACTGACTGAGCTCACTTATGACTTACAGTTTTAAACTCATAAAGCAGATGCTAAGGCTTCAATGTCCAGTGTGTTTAAGCCACGGGCCGCTCGACTGGAACCAGCTCACCCTTCTGTTATAAAGCCTGAGATTCACATGAGCCCAAGCACCACGAGACACGTGTGTGCCTCCTTCACAGCGTGTGGATAGAGTCAACAGTGGGTGGAAAGACTACTTTAAGGTCAAACGAATCAAATCAAAATGTCTTCTACACTTTTGTGCGGAGTATAACTAAAATGGTAGAAACAAATAAAGGTTGTATGGTCTTCATAAAGTCCACAACAGTCAGAAAACAACAGCACAATCTGACACTTCTACTGATTGAGAAGTTCTCATTTCAGATGTTATATTAAATTTGATTTATTTACATTAAAGCCGAATGAGCATTGATTTTAATAGGAAAGAATTGTGACATTACATTCTTTACAGAATGTGAGACTGGAGTTATACATTTTGTACGCCTCCCGGTTTCAAATTTAGAAACAATGTGTAAATTATACAAAAATTACATACAGTTTAATATACTTCTGGAAATGCATTTGCAATTGACAAAGAAAAGCAACAATCACAAGCTGTTATAAAAACACAATAATATCCCTCTTATAGTTTCAGCCAATTAATAAAAGCATGGTATGTAATATAGCTTCTACCAAAATACCATTTGTATTAGTTTCTTAACCTACTATTGTAGTAGTAGTAGTAATAATAATATAATGGATCTTTGTTTAACAGTGTTAAGTAGCTTTATTTTAAATTAATTTTTTGATTAATGTAGTGGCAGAAAATATGGTTACCATGGTATGGATTTCTAATGTAAACCCTTATACAAAAATAAATATATAAAGACATGCATCTCAAATAAAATAGAAGTCACTTAGACAATAAATATAATCTGCATTTACAATAAGCAACACTAAGATTCATTCATTGATTAGCTAAAAAAAATAAGCATTGCATAGAATGCCATTTATTAAAAACAATTCAGTTTCGTATGTTTTTTTGACAAATCACTCATACAGTCCATCCATAAACATCAAGTATGTTTCATTTGTATAATTTCTGCTATTGTTAAGTCAAAGTTATCATCTTCTACCATTTTGAAGAGTATCCCAGAACATAATCATCACTGTTTATGTTCAGGATAAAGCGTGCATGCTGAACATAAACAGCGCTGATTGTTGATTATGTTCTGGGGTACTCTTCAAAATGGTGGAAGACGGTAACTCGGGGGAGAAGAATTATTGAATAAATATTTTATTATTGTTTTCTTTGCACACAAAACGCATTCTCTTAGGTTCGTTACGGTTGAACCACTGATGTCACATGGACTGTTTTAGCGATGTCCTTACTACATTTCCGGACCTTGACCGAGGTAGGACCCTTGCTGTCTATGGGAGGGCCAGAAAGCTCTCAGATTTTATCAAAAATATCTTAATTTGTGTTCTGAAGATGAAGGAAGGTCTTACAGGTTTGGAACGACATGTGGGCGAGCAATTAATGATAGAATTTTCATTTGTGGGTGAACTATCCCTTTAAGGTGCTGTATGTAGGATTTTGACTCTACTAAAGCATAAAAACACCATAATATGCTTGCAGATATTTAAGAAACATGCTTGTTTATCTGAAAAACAATGCTACAGTTAGTAATCCTTCTTTAGCCCTATTCGGACGGTAATTGTTTCTCAGGGGGACGTAAGTGATTTTCACCATATACAGGGGGTAGTTGGTGATTTAATTGCCGTCTGAATCCAGGATGTCTGTGTTTTTCTCTCACCACCCTCGTGAAAATCCCCGGCCGAATTACCTACTGTTTTTTGACAAACACCGAGGTCGTGTGGTGATTTAATTGCCGTCCGAATCCACATTTCTGAGTTTACGAGAAGAAATCGATTCACAATTCAGTGTTTAATCCCCTTTTTGAGCGCTCCCGAACACCGTAACTTTGTACTTCGGTGTAATTTACATATTTATTTCTGAAATGCTGGAAAGTATTTAAAAGAACAATACTTCATGACTGCTCAACCACAGCGACTGGGAGCAGAAAAAGAAGAAAAGCACATAAACTTTCAAATGGGTCTTTATTATGGCAGCAGCAGGTATGCAATACAATTTTAAAATGTGTATTATAAATAGATATATATCGCGTATAATTATATACAACTATAGCGCGTCTATTTTCCTATTTTTAAACAGGAGATTTAAATAATCAAATAATAAATATTATAAAATATGCTTGGAATAATAAGAATATATTTTACATAATAATAACTATTTTTAAATACATTTCACACAATAATAAGAATACATTTGTAAATAAAATTCATTTTATTTACAGCAGACAATCATGTGATTGGTCACGTGAGCATGTGTTCCCGGGTGCTGAGGATCACAGAACTCGCTCCTCCTCTGTGAATAAATCTCCATCCGAATCCATGAGTTTTATCACTGAGGTGATATGTTAATTTATTTTTACAGACGTCCATATGAGAAACAATTGCCGTCCGAATCGGGCTTTAGAATATGTGCGGTCCGGCCCGGAATGTCTGTGTTTGTTATGGTTTGTGACTCCGCCCACTGCCAGTTTACCCAATTGTATTTCGGCACCCCGGGTTGCCAGTTGCTGGAAAACGCCACGTATTTAATTTAATTCATCGTCATGTGCGCCCGTTCCTGTTGGTGTCGTTAATCTGGCATCCTGCGCGTGTGTCAAGTCTGAGGAGGAGGGGCTGGTGAAAAAAACCCTCTCCAGTATTTTGATTTGGACTGCAATACCTAGTTCAACCGCTGGGTGCCAATCCTACATACAGCACCTTTAAAGTTTGCAGCCTAAAATTGGATTTAGATTTATCGGCCAACATATCAGTTATCGGCTTGCAAATAACATAATATAACATAAGACTGATCGACCGATATTGTTTTTTTTTGACAGACGATGCCGATATCTTGGAAAGCAGGGTGGCCTATGACCGATATAATTTTATTTGCTTTGATTAATATTTAATAAATTTGAAATCATTTGAAAATGAATTAAAAAAATGAATGTGTAAAATAAACATCTATACTTTAGATGACAAAGTATTTCACAAATAAATAAATATTTAATAAAAATATAATTAAAACAGGACAGTAGGTATTCTGGGAAGTTTGTGTTCATTGGAATCATATTTTTTCAAATAAAGCCAAGGTAACACTCATTTTACATACGGCACACAGTGAAAATGACATATTCAAAGTAAAAGTTTGAACATATCGGCTGATGCCGATATTTGAAAGATGGCAAATATCGGCCGACCATTACAAGACTGTAGCCTACTCGGCGCCCAAATAAACGTGACACTTTCTTACCTGGCGTCCGGACTGGGGCTCGGGGACTTTCTGTAGGGGCTCCTGGAGCGGGGGGCCTCGCTCTGCTCGTAGGGACTGTGTCGGCCGTAGCTCGGTGACCGGCGCCAGTACGGGCTGCTCGGGGAGCGCTTCCTCTTACTGGAGTACGAGCTCGGAGACTTCGAGACGTTATAGGCACCGTACAGCTCTGAATCCCGAGCGTAGCAGGCCGAGCTCGGAGACAGCCTCTTAGCGGGGCTCCTCCTGGAAATAAACGGGTAGTTTGTGTTAGGAGACTGGTATCCGTAGGAATACGCCGCCGCGAAGGGACTAACGGTAACGTTATCCGCCGCTTTGACGCTCGGGCTGCTCCTCCAGTAGTCTTCACGGTAAGCTTGCGGCGGTTCCCTATACGCGGAAGGAGGGTCCTTCTCGGATTTGGACTTGCTTTTAAGTCGCTTCGACTCTTTTTTGTCCTCTTGGGCCGCGGAGGAAGGCTTCTTGCCGTTGCTGTCGTGATTTCTCACGCCGCTGCGGGACTTTAACGCCGCGTCGTGTTCTCGGTTGGACCGGTTCCTCTTCATCTGCTTCGCCATGCGTCCCTTCTCGTCTCTCCTCCGGGAGGAGGACTCGTGCTCGCTTCTGCCCGGCGTGAAGCTGGAGTCCTGGAGCTCGGCTTCGCTCACGGACGGCGTGCCGGTTCTGGGCGACGGGCTACCGGAGAAACGCTCGGACTGCGAGCTCACGTCGTCGTACTCCACTAAAGTCCGAACATCCCCGTCGTAAACCACCTCCTGCTGCTGCTTCTCCCAGCCGTGCTTGTGCTTCTTTCTCCGGGAGGAGGAGGACGAGGACCGCTGCTTGTCCCGGTGCCGCTCGCGGCGGCTCTTGCTCCGCTTCGCCTCCGTCTGAGTCCTCTGTGGCGGCGGGCTTCTCCCCCGGCCCTCGCGGGGAACGATCTCTGGGTTCGGCATTTAAGATCCCACTTTTATCGCTCGCGTCTCAATCCCCGGCGTTAAACAAAGCCAAACATTTGAAACCCACTTTAAGCGCTATTATAGCACAGCTAGCGTTAGCGTCTGTGTGTTCACACAGCGAGCGTTCCCATCCAGATCACGCCGAATCCATCGCATTCACTCATCCCAACGCGCATCAATCGGATAAATCCCTAAAAAGCCGAGAAGTCAATAAAAGCCTCGAGTTATAATCCAGTTCCGCGCATATGATGAAGAGCTTGTGTTAGCCAGCCTGTGCTAACTTAGCAGATCCGCCTCACAACAGCCTTTAAATCCGCCTCCATGGCTCAGATAGCGCTGTCCTCCCGGTGACGGGTTAAAAACCGCTCGTTTTCTGCGCCAGTCGAGGTTTCCAAAGGGAAGATCCCATCGAAAACGTTAGTTAAATCCACACATACTTATGCGAGGCTCAAACTTCTTGTCGCCCTCTCACACCGACTCACTAACAAGGAAGTAACACGCATGTTGGTCAGCGCGGAGTTCAGCTCGGCAGATTCAACACGATGCAGAAAATCATAAATTCCGTTTAGTCCAGAGAGTTGGATTTACGTGGCTTTTTGTATCTAAATAGCATCTCAATAAAAACACTAAATAAATCAGCTAGTTTTGGGACTGAATTAAGCTGTAATCATTCAAAGCACGAAAACAAAAGTAGTGAATCGAGCGCAGTAGGCCTTTGCTCTCTGAGGCCTTCAATCAGAGAAGATTTGCTCTAGCAGTGGCACTTATTAACTCCTAAACCTTGCAAACATATGCCGCTGGCAGCAGAGGGCGCCACCTCGTGTCTCCTTTTGTCCATGTGAGGCTCTTTATGTCCATGTGAGGCTCTTTATGTCCATGTGAGGCTCTTTATGTCCATGCAACAGTTGAGAAATGAAAGTGGTGGCATGTTGGTTTCAAGTAAGTGGCGGTGGTTGATTGTATGTTTGTTATTTTTCATCAATAGGATCAATCTCTTGGAAAACTATTGTGCTTTTCCTCAGGTCTCTTATCTGCAGACCTTTGGCTGATCTGCTGCTGCATAAAAGGACAAATGAATGTTGTAATTGAAATAAAACCTGAAAAGTTACTCAACATTTGCTGATTAGAAGGAAAACAAACTTTGTCATTGATAAGCATAGACAAGTCACTATGCAATAAAGGGATTTTATATATAAAAAAGTTTTGCAGATCAAGACATTAATGATTTTCAGTAAATACGTCAATGCACAACTACAGGATATGATTTTAATGAGCATTAATAATAGTTCATAATTAAATAAACATAACACACAAGTTAATAATTCATATAAAAAGTACTGCAGGATATTTTATGGGGGAAAAATAACACTTAGAGAAAAATAGTTTCAAAACACGTAATATACTTGTTACTTATATTATTATATTTACATTTATGCACTTAGCAGACGCTTTTATCCAAAGTGACTTACAGTGCATTCAGGCTATACATTGTTTTATCAGTATGTGTTCCCTGGGAATCGAACCCACAACCTTCTGCGCTGCTAACACAATGCTCTACCACTGAGCCACAGGAACACATTCAGGATGGTGACGAGTCTGCTCACAGACAGGAGGTTAAGGAGCTGTCTGTCTGGTGCAGTCTTAACAACCTGGAGCTGAACACGCTCAAAACAGTGATGATCGTGGACTTCAGGAGGAACCCCCTGCCCACTCACCATCATGAACAGCACGGTGACTGCAGTGGAGTCACTCAGGTTCCTGGACACCTCCATCTCTCAGGACCTGAAGTAGGACACTCACACTGACTCTATTGTGAGAAAGGCCCAGCAGAGGCTGTACTTCACCAGCTGAGGAAGTTTAACCTGCCACAGAAGCTGCTGAAACAGTTCTACTCAGCCGTCATTGAATCTGTTCTCTGCACATCAATAACTGGTTTAGCTCAGCTACAAAATCAGACATCAGAAGACTACAGAGAACGGTTCGGACTGCAGAGGGGATGTTTGGTGCTCCCTGCCCACCCTCCAAGAACTGTGTACATCCAGAGAGAGGAAAAGGGCTCAGAAAATCATTCTGGATCCCTCACATCCAAGCCATCCCCTCTTTGAACTTTTGCCATCTGGCCGGTGCTTCAGAACCACAAATACCAGGAAAGAACAGTTTCTTCCCCCAGGCGATCTATTTAATGAAGTTAAAGTCACTTTGTACAGCATTGGACTGACCTCATTCAACTACCTCTTCTGACAGTCTGAATCAAGACTGCTCTTTTTGTCACTTTAATAGAATAGACTTAATAAGCTCTTTGCACTACACCATTCATATTCTGCACTGTTTGGTTATTTCACTGGTTTGCACTATCTACCATGTGCCTTATGCCACTCTATTTATTATTATTTTTTCTACATGTCCTTATTTGTAATAGTTGCATTCGTGTATGTATATATATATGTGTGTGTGTATGTATATATTGTCACGGGGTGAAGAATCACACGACAAGGACTGTTCCAATAAATGCCCGGAGGGTGGATTTATTGACACAAAAAAGGTAAAAAGGTGACAAACAGGTGTCGAAGTGCGCTGGTGCAGTCTGTGCTCTCGTCCTTGGTCCTTGTGCAGGGTGCCCGTGCTCGTGCTCTATGGCGGCTATCCGGTCACACGCTGCTGTCTAGAGAGATGAGAGAGAGAGAGAGACGTTAGCTGCAGTCTTCCTGGAGGTCGAACTCCACAGTGGCGAGATCTGCAGGGTTTAAAAGGCTGCCGGTTGATGAGCTGCAGCTGGGACCGATCAGCCGGTAACGAGGAAGTGCAGGTGTTCTGCCTCCGTTTCCAGGGCGACGCTGATGAGATACCAGGACGCTCGTCACCCCCCCCCCAAGCGTCGTCCTGGTCCTGTTGGAAACATGAGACAGTAGGGGATTAATAGGGGTGGGTGGGGAGTGACCCCTGACAGACCTGCAAAAGCTGCCCAGATCCAAGAGAGACCGTCGGCGTTGGCGTGCGCGGCCCATGCGCGGTGACGCACAACGAAGTGGAAGTCCTGGAGCGCGAGGAACCAACGAGTCACCCTGGCATTGGTGTCTTTGGCGCGGGCCATCCACTGGAGGGGCGCGTGGTCGGTGACCAGGGTGAACTTCCGGCCAAGGAGATAGTAGCGCAGCTCCAGGACTGCCCACTTGACGGCCAGAGCTTCCTTTTCCACAGTGGCGTAGTTTCTCTCGGCTGGGGTCAGCTTCCTGCTGATATACAGGACGGGATGCTCCTCCCCTTCTTGCACCTGTGACAGGACGGCTCCCAGTCCCGTGTCGGAGGCATCTGTCTGCAGCAGGAAGTGGCAGCTAAAATCTGGGGCTCGGAGGACAGGCTCGGACGTGAGGGCTTCCTTGATCCTTTGGAAGGCCTCCTCCGATGCTGACGACCACTGTACCATCTCCGGCTGCCCCTTCCTGGTCAGATCTGTCAGGGAGGCGGCTAAGGAGGAGAAGTTAGGGATGAAGCAGCGGTAATACCCCGCCAACCCCAAGAAGGCTCGTACCTGGGTCTTCGTCGTCGGTCTCGGTGCGGAGCGTACGGCTTCCACCTTTTTCTCCTGTGGGCGAATTAGTCCCTGGCCCACTTGAAACCCCAGGTACTTTGCCTCTGAGAGCGCAAGATGGCACTTGCGGGGGTTGGCGGTGAGTCCAGCCCTCCGGAGCTTGGAAAGCACCCTCCGCAATCTCTCCAGATGATCCTCCCACGATACGGAGTGGACCACCACGTCGTCCAGGTCATATGCAGCATATGCTTGGTGGGGCCGTAAGAGGATGTCCATCATACGCTGGAACGTGGCGGGTGCCCCGTGGAGGCCGATGGGAAGGGTCCGGTACTGCCAGTGGCCATTAGGGGTGGAAAAAGCAGTTTTAGGCTTGGCACTTTCTGAAAGGGGTACCTGCCAATAACCCTTTGTGAGGTCCAGCGTTGAGATGTACCGGGCCCTTCCCAACCGATCTAGAAGCTCGTCCACTCGAGGCATGGGGTAGCCATCAAACTGGGAGACTTCATTCAGGCGGCGATAGTCGTTGCAGAAACGGAGGGTGCCATCCGGTTTCGGGACCAGGACGATCGGACTGGACCATGGGCGTCGTGAAGGATCGATCACCCCTAACTTCAGCATCTGGTGTATTTCCTCCTCGATAGCTCGCCGACGAGCCTCAGGGACACGATAGGGCCGTTGCCTGACGATGACTCCGGGAGGCGTCTGGATATCATGCTGGATGATGTTGGTCTGCCCGGGAAGAGGAGAGAACACATCAGAGAACTGACCAATCAGGTGCTGCAGCTCTCCCTTCTGGGCGGCTGAGAGGTGGGGATTGGTGTCTACCACCACGGGTTCTGTGCAGGCGAGGGCGACGAGCTGGTCCCTAGTCCCAACCCACTTTTTCAGCAAGTTGACGTGGTACAACTGCTCCGTTCTTCGCCGGCCTGGTTGGCGGATTCGATAAGTCACCGGCCCGATCTTCTCCAGCACCGTGTACGGCCCTTGCCAGGTAGCGAGGAATTTGCATGCCACTGTGGGGACTAGGACCATGACCCGATCGCCGGGATGGAATTCCCGTGGCTGGGCCGCCCGGTTGTAGTGGCGCTGTTAAGCCTGCTGAGCTTTGCTCAGGTGTTCCCGGACTAATGGCATGACCCGGTCGATCCCGTGGTCTCCCTTACGTGCTCGATGACGAACGATGGACTGCCGGCTGCTGCTCACAGGCTTCCTTCGCCACATCCAGGAGGCCCCGTGATTGTCGACCAAAGAGGAGCTCGAATGGGGTGAAGCCAGTTGAGGCTTGGGGAACCTCACGGATGCCGAAGAGGACGTAGGGGATCATGAGGTCCCAGTCACGCTTGTCTTCAGCCACGACCCGTCTTAACATCTGCTTCAGAGTCTGGTTAAAACGTTCGACCAGACCGTCCGCTTGTGGGTGGTAGACCGTGGTCCTCAACTGCTTCACCTTCAGCAGCCGGCAGAGGTCAGCCATTAGCCGGGACATAAAGGGAGTTCCCTGATCGGTCAGGATCTCCGCTGGGATGCCGACTCGGCTAGACAGCAGGAAGAGCTCCTGAGCGATGGTTTTTGCTGTGGCCTTCCGCAGGGGGATCGCCTCTGGGTACCGGGTGGCATAATCGACGATCACCAGGATGTGTTCATGTCCCCGGGCAGACTTAGGCAACGGCCCCACAAGGTCCATCCCGATGCGCTCGAAGGGCACCTCGATGATGGGTAGTGGTATCAGTGGGCTGGGGGGAGGCTTCCTGGGTGACGTTACCTGGCAGGTGGGGCAGGCCTGGCAGAACAATTTCACCTCGGCGTCCATTCCCGGCCAGTGGAACCGGTCCCGAATCCGTTGGACCGTGTTGGCCGGCCCGAGATGTCCCGCCATGGGGTGTGAGTGTGCCAACTCCAACACGGTCTCCGCCTTCGTACGAGGCACCACCAGCAGTAATTTTTTTTTTCCCCCCTCCGCTGCGCGACACAGTATAGCAGGCCCTTCTGAACCACAAAATGCGGGAGAGGATGGGGCCCAGGCTGAACTTCTTTTCCGTCCAGGATCCGAACCTTGGCCCAACAATGCTTCAGCCGGTCGTCCTCCCGTTGTTCCCGGCCAAATGAGCCCCCTCCCATCACCTGCTGGAACACATCAAAGAAAAGATTAGGATTTTGAGAGGGGGACTCACCATCTCTCCCGCTATCCGAGGCCAGAAGGACGGGCCTTTGATGATGCCGCTTTGTGGGCGCCCGGTTACGGCGGCCCCTCCCCGGGCTGGCAGGCTGGGTGAGAGAGGCTAGGAGGCGGTCAAACCCGGGCCAGTCTCGGCCGATCAACACCGGAACCAGGAGGTCTCTCATCACTCCTACCTCCACTGGCCAGGATCCTGAAGCGGCGGCGATGGTCACTCGGCGGGCTGGGACATGCCGAGTGTCTCCATGGACACAGGTGATCGGCAGGAACGACTTGTATTCAGTGCGAGGGGCAAGGACGTGAGACTGGACCAGGCTGACGGTGCTGCCAGAATCCAGAATGGCCCGGAACGGTTTGCCGTTAACTTTTACCTCCGCTTCAGGGGCCCCAGCGGGAAGGTCATGGTGTACGATGCAGCCTGCCAGCCAGGTTCGAGTAGGAGGTGTTGGCGGCTCCGTTGGCATGGGTTCATCCCGCGGGGAGGGGACCGCCGGCCTGCTTTGGTGTCGCGGGATGCCCTCCGGCGTGCGTCGCTCCTGGCCCACCCTCCGGGGAAACGGTGGCGCTCTCTCCCCGGCGTCCCGTTGTTGGGCCGCATCCGCCAGTTCTATGGCCCCCACGAGCTTGAGCGTCGTGGTCGGATTTCTCATGCCGACCACCTGTCAATGGGAGCGGGGAAGAGCCCGGAGGAGACGGTCGATGAGCACGCGCTCCGCTACCTGGGCGGCCGAGGGGGATCCGTCCAGCAACCAGTGATGCGCGAGCCGCGTGAGCTCGGCAGCTTGAGCACGGCAGCTTGAGCACGGGCGGGTAGTCGAAGCTTGTACTCCCACTCGTGGAACTGCTGAGCCGCGCAGATAGAGGATAAGCCCAGCCGGGCTAGAATTTCCCGTTTTACTTCTGCGTACCGGGCAGCGGTAGCGGTGGGGAGAGCGAAGTACGCTCGCTGAGCTTCACCGGTCAGTAGGGGTGCCAGCGCCCGTGCCCAGTCACCCTGAGGCCACCCCTCCATGGTTGCGGTGTTCTCGAACACCTGTAGGAATGCTTCCACGTCATCATAAGGGGTCATCTTCGGGAGCAGCTTGGTTGCTTGTGCCCGGGCATCTGGTTGCGGAACGCGTGGGGTGGCGGCGGCATGGAGAGCTGCGAGCTCCTGCTCGGTCGGTCCTTGCCGAGTGGCCAGGTGTTCCACTATTTGTTGCTGGCGGATGCTGACCTCGGTGAGATGTTTTAGGAGTTCCTCCATATCGGGGAAAGGGAGGAGCGCGCACCTGTGACAGAAGAGAGGGAGCAAAAAAATCCGGGAAAAGGGATGAGAACAGTCAAAAAAATGTGATGTTGCTTGTCGGTGATTCTTCACTGATATTCCCGCATTCTCCACCAACTTGTCACGGGGTGAAGAATCACACGACAAGGACTGTTCCAATAAATGCCCGGAGGGTGGATTTATTGACACAAAAAAGGTAAAAAGGTGACAAACAGGTGTCGAAGTGCGCTGGTGCAGTCTGTGCTCTCGTCCTTGGTCCTTGTGCAGGGTGCCCGTGCTCTATGGCGGCTATCCGGTCACACGCTGCTGTCTAGAGAGATGAGAGAGACGTTAGCTGCAGTCTTCCTGGAGGTCGAACTCCACAGTGGCGAGATCTGCAGGGTTTAAAAGGCTGCCGGCTGATGAGCTGCAGCTGGGACCGATCAGCCGGTAACGAGGAAGTGCAGGTGTTCTGCCTCCGTTTCCAGGGCGACGCTGATGAGATACCGGGACGCTCGTCACAATATACATGTATATATATATATATATATATATATATATATGTGTGTGTGTGTATATATATATATTTGATTTGTACTTATCTGTATTTGTGCGTTCTACTGTTAGTGTTTAGTGTTATCTGTATGCACCAGGGAGTAAGAGAGTAACACAATTTCAATTCTCTGTATGTATGTACGGTACATGTGGCAGAATTGACAATAAAGCAGACTTTGACTTTGACTTTTGACTTAAATGTTCCCCCCATTATGCAATAACAATGTGCAATAACCTAATATTTGTTTGTTACCACCTCCATCCTATACATCCCTGCATCTCATTCTATTCTATCATCTATAGCACAACTGTACCACTTATTTATCTCTCAATTTATTTTTACATTTTTGTCTATTTATATTTATATATGTGTAATTTTTTTATTATCATTATATTTATATTGTCGGTGTGTTGTTGTTGTCTCTGTGTACTGGAAGTTTATGACACAAAAACAAATGTATTGTATGCACAAGCATACTTGGCAATAAAGCTCTTTCTGATTTACCATAATAAAAAGGAAACAAAATCAAATTACAGAAATTAGATTGCATTTCATTGTTTTTTTATTAATTTAGAATTGATTTAAATTCTTTAATTTAGACAAATTACATTTTATTTTTTTGACAATAATGACTAATTACTGCATATTTAAAGAGGTATACTATGATATTTCCATTAACTATGGTTACCATTTCATATTTCATAAGGGTTGTTAATAACCTGACCTCAGTTCTGCAGGACCAACATTTTTTATAAGAGCACACATAATGTTGTAATTTATTATTTATTTAAATAATTTAATTTAGACAATTTTTCTCACAGCCAATTATACTGTGATTATCATTTCATGTTTTAAAAAGGGTTTTACTAATAAAACAAAAGCAAACTGGACCACAAACTGTTATCAAATAATGTTGTCTTTTTTAATTTGTTCAAATCATTTGATTTAGACAATTTCATTTCTGTTGCTTCCAAAGATTACCTTTACAGTCAGAAATGCCCCTATATATACAGTATATATTTGGTTCAAATATAAAACAAACCTTGAAATACTACAGAGAACTGAAAATTAGCTATATATTCTGTATATTTTACGTTGTAATCATAATTGTGTATTTTTTTAACAGAACAACCTTCCCTTTAAAATGCACGTACGTTCTGGACACACACAGCCCATGCCACACACAGCCCATGCCACACACACACACACACACACACACACACACACACACACACACACACACACACACACACACACACACACACACACACACACACACACACACTACTACACAAACACACACACACAGCCCATGCTACACACACTGTACACACACACACACACACACACACACAGCCCATGCCACACACACACACACACACACACACACACTGTACACACACACACACGAAGGATAAAGCCTTTGTAAGCAGATATAGCACCATGAGCACAGCTGTGTTTGCTACTAAAGCCACGGAGATATACACTGTACTCTCACACACATCACACCCCATCATTATGATTGTGCTGTAGATCATTACTGACCATGAGTGAACATCACTGTGCTATGACAAATAAGAGGACTGATCATTATCCCATGCTGGAAACACCATCATTTATTTATTTATTTTGTTGCAACTAAATTTAAGTGATGGACTTCTGTTTGTTCCCCCTTAAAGATGCTAGAAGAGCTTTGAAAGTAATCACTAAAACAGTACACCTTCACTTTCATTTCACAAGAATGACTGCTTATAATTAGCTAGATTATCTGGCATATATCATCTCTCTTTTCCTACTAAAATACACTACTACAGAAGCTTGTTTCTGCCACGGGATCTTTTTTTTTTTTTTTAAAACAAAATATGTAATTCAATTTTTTTTTCTCAGGATTGCAAGAAACCTGGAATTGTGATAAATAAACTTTCTTTGAATTTTGAGTTTACATCTCTTCTTTTTTAACCACAAAATAAACAAATTTATAAAAAAAAAGGGGGGGGGGGGTAAAAGAAGATTATCTCACAATTCTGAGAAAAATTAAGAGAATTGTGAGAAAACATAGTTACAAGATAAAAAGTCAGAATTACCTTCTTTTTTATATATATGGAAACAGGCTTCCATACAATACAGAGGTACAATGGGAATACAAGTTAGTGCTGAAGATAACATTCTGGGGAATAATAAAACACATTTAAATTAGAAAAATTTATTTGTTTTGAAATGGCTGAAATAAGCTTTCACATTAACAGCACATATATATAAAAAGCAGGATGAAAAAAAACAGTCACTGAATTGATATACATTAAAATGGTTAAGACTGGAACCGTGGGGCAGGAGCGCAGAAGCCGTCCAAATCCATACGTTTTGGATTTTCACATCACATATGAAAAGCATAAGATTGTCATCATACTCCGCACCACAACTAATCTGCTGTGATCGTCCAACAGCACGCTGACGTCCATCGAGAGCCGCTCTGATTCTGAAGTGGTCAGACACTAAAGGAACTGGACTCAGTAAGTACGGGAGAGCGTCACATTCACAATGGACATCAAGGCATCAGGAAGTCAAGCACACTAAACCGCTGCAGCCAGAGGAACTTCCTGTTCGCCCACTGCTTCTGACAAGCTGCTCGGAATAATAAAGAATTGACAGAAAAGAAAAGAAACTGTAACTAGTTACTGGTGTAACACAAATCTCATCGCTTGTTAGTGTACTGCAGTTTTTATGCATAATTATTATTTGCTTAGCCACAAACAACAAATAAATTATGTTTTTTTTTTAACAGTGCATCATTTTTCCATAAAGCTTGTCTTTTTTTTTTCTTTCTCGAAAGCCTACTAATTAGCTCCGCTCGTGTTTTCAGTTTTTAAAGACCCCTCTAGTCAATAATGTGTTATGTAATAAGTAAATTGAGTCGTCCAACATTAAAGTAATAAATCTCACACTCATTACAGCTTTAAAGGGACAGTTCACCCAAAAATGAACATTCTGTCATCATTTACTCTCCCTCAAGTAGTTCCAAACCTGTATGAATGTGTTTGTTCTGCTGAACACAAAGGAAGATATTCTGAAGAAAGTTTGTAATCAGGCTGTTTTGGGGCACCATTGACTTCAATAGTAGGAAAATAAATACTATGGAAGTCAATGGTGCCCCAGAACTGCTCTGTTTCCCACATTCTTCAGAATATCTTCATTTGTGATGACAGAATTTTCATTTTTGGGTGAACTATCCCTTTAAGGCTAGAGATCCTGCTAAAGACTTCTTTAAACCGGTATTAACATTGTTTTCAGGTGATCCAAATATAAATTAAAACCCTTGTTTTAGTAAGATTCAGTAAGATTGTTTTTAAGGAAATCAGTACTTTTATTCATGAAGGATGCATTAAAGTGACCAAAAGTGACAGTAAAGACATTTAAAATGTTTCCTATTTCAGATAAATGCTGTTCTTTTCAACTTTCTATTCATCTGTGATTCCTGAAAAATAAAATGTATGACGGTTTCCACAATTTTTTTTCCACAGCACATCTGTTTTCAACATTGATAATAATCAGAAATGTTTCTTGAGCAGCATATTATTATGATTTCTGAAGATCATGTGACTGAAGACTGCAGTAATGATGCTGAAAATACAGCTTTGATCACAGAAATAAATTACAGTTTAATAGATATTCACATAGAAAATTTGATTTGAAATTGTAATAATATTTCACAATTTTTGATCAAATAAATGCAACCTTGGTGAGCAGAAGAGACTTCTTTCAAAAACATTAAAACAATCTTACTGACTCCAAAGTGATTGAATCACAAAACCTTTTTTTTTTGTCTATTTGAGATCGGATCACCCGAGACTGATGATAAAACCAGGTAGAAATGTGTTCATTATAAAAGAAGCGGCAAGTGAGGTGGCCTGAGAACTCAAACAAATCTGACATGAATAAAATCAAGTTTTCATATGCAAGACCAATAGTGTTCTGTGCTTTCAGACAACATTACTGATTTGACACTGTACTGCATGAATCTATGAAATCAACTGTATCAGACTGTCCTGGGCCTTCATCTAATCTGACACAAACACCAGGAAACATACAGAACGTACAGGTACATATGCAGAAGGAGGAGAGTAAATGATCACAGACACTATAAAATGCAACATCTTTCACGGATTTGTTTGGCCAGACTTTTTCTCTTCTTCTTTCCGTTCTTTTCCTTGCTATCCTCCATCTTCCTCGCGCGAATCTCCCTCATGAGGTCAAAGAAAACCTGCAATCAAGACAGTACAGCATCTTGGAAAATGTATCACTTTAATTCAATTCTAAATTGCTTGTATTATCAATGAAAAAATGAATTTGAAGTCAACATTAAATGCTCTTTACAAACCATTTACATCCATTTAACATCACATTTCCAAGTGAAACAGGATCTCGAACGAGAGTAAGACGAGTTTGTGACGTCACCCAACATGGAAGTTGTTTTACAGAGAACAAATTTAGACCGATAACTCATTACAACGATGATTAATCGTGTACAATAGTGCCAATATTCATGTTGCCTTGATAACACTTAAAGGAATAGTTTACCACAAACAGAAAATATACTCACCCTCATGTCATCCAAGATTAGGATGAGTTTGTTTCTTCATCAGGTTTGTAGAAATGTCTCATCAATGGATGCTCTGCAGTGAATGGGTGCCGTCAGAATGAGAGTCTGATAAAAACATCACAATAATGCACACCAGTCCAGTCCATCAGTTAACATCTGGAGAAGACAAAAGCTGAAACAAATCCAGCATTAAGATGTTTATAACTAAAATCCGAGTCCATAATCCATAATAACTCTTCCTCATTGATAAAGTGTTCTGGTCTGAATCCGGAGAGAAATCTGCATCAGATCAAGCAGCGTTTACAAGACAAAACAGCTCTGAACTAATATGTGTCTGGAGTTTGATGTGAGAGACAACAGCAGATGCACTTTTTCACTGATGAAGCATTATTATGGATTATGGACTCATATTTTAGTTAAAAATATCTTAATGCTGGATTAGTTTCATCTTTTGTCTTCTCCAGATGTTAACTGATGGACTGGAGTGGTGTGGATTATCGTGATGTTTTTATCAGACTCTCATTCTGACGGCACCCATTCACTGCAGAGCATCCATTGCTGAGACACTGATGCAGAGATGCATTTCCCCAGATCTCATCTATATGTTGGATGAGCCAAGGGTGAGGACATTTTCAGCAATTTTTAATTTTGTGGTAAACTATTTTTTTTATATATATATTTTTATTAAACGTATAGCAACTGAAACCCAAAAAAGTAGACAGGTAGGTTAAGAATGCATCCTTAAAACCCTTTTGAGAACAGGGTGTAGTTTCAATAGCATTTACACAGTAGCTGCCATCCTCTACACTAGTACACCATCAATTCAGGGTTACAGATCTGGGCCTGTATTCACAAACCATTGTGTCTCACAACTAAGAGTTCTCCTAAATAGCAGTAAAAGAGTTTTCTCTTAAAACCTCTTCACAAAGCTGCTGAGACAAAGGGGGCGGGGTTTACCTCGTTGCTATGGGTGATGTCAGCATGCTTATTAACTATGCACACAGTGATTGGCTGATAGTCTCTGTCAGAGAGTTATTCATAGAAATATTGTAGAGCGCAATATTATGTTGCCACATTCAAATAAAGATTTAAAAATGCAGGCAAAGTGTTACTAATTAAACAAGTATATGTTCAGCTTGTTGTCAGCCTCTTACATGTATGCTTCTCATAATTAGTGAATATGCATATAAACAGCCTTTTAATTAACAGAGTAGAATAATCACGGCTGATAGTAAGACATGCAAATGTAAAAGAAAACCAAACTGGATGCTAAAACAGCTGTTACTCCTCGCTCAACTGGTTAATGAAAAGGATATAATTCAAAGGAAAATCTGGAGTTGGGATAACCTCCAAAACCAAAGGTGATACCTTTTTAAAAGGTGATTATCATCAAATGTTTCTAAAATGTTTATGGTCCGAGGCAGATTGCCAGCAACAGCCATTTTAGGATAGTTCTGACATGGTCTTAGTGACTTAGGAGTCCTCTTCACTACTCCTAACCTTTCACAGATTTAGGAGCTAGTTTTACCTCTAAAACGCTTTGTGAAATACTCTGAAAAAATTTAGGACTGACACCCATTATTTTTAAGATTTTCTCTTAAATCGGCGAGTTATGAGCTACTTATAGCCTTAAGATGTTTTGTGAATACGGGCCCAGGTTTTGTAGTACTCACCTTGTCTACGTTGGCGCGGGTTTTAGCAGACGTCTCCACGTAGCAGACGCCCCACTGATCCGCTCTGGCTTTGGCCTCATCGGCGCTCACCTGTCTCCTGTCCTCCAGATCAGACTTATTTCCCACCAACAGGAAGGGGACGTTCTCGTCTTCCTTCACCCGCAGAATCTGCTCTCTGAGTGAGAGAGTATCGTTAAGTAGGGGTGTAACGGTACATGTATTCGTACCGTAAATATTCGGTACAAGTCTTTTGGTTCGGTACGCATGTGTACCAAACAAATCATTACATTTTTTCAGCAAATTCAGACAATAAATGCTGTTTTGGTGCTCTTTGATGTGCCGCGATATATCGCCGTATACTAACACCTCAGTTCTGACGGCAGCGCGATCATCCCTTCCTCTTTATTACTAGTTTTAACACGAAATAAACTTGAATGAACATCTCACCCCTCACGTAATCACTCAATTAGTGTTTCAACCGTGTAATTAAAACGGCTTGTAAACAAAATGTGACGTAGCATTTCATTTACCTCAGGCAAGTTTCACCAGAGAAATTACGTCTAGAGAAGAACATTTCACCAAATATTAGACTATATACTCATTATATTTTACTTTACCTGTTAGTAATGTCTTAATTATTTAATGTATATGTTTAAATATTTTTTTTTATGAAACAAGTTAAATTATTCTGTAAACTCTGTAAATTATTATACTGTAGTTCAACAACAAATAGAAATTGTATAATTTAGAAGTTCATTTAAAAACAATTTACATGTTTGCATACAATTTTTTAATTTGAGTGTTGATTATTATAGTTAAGAAATAAATAGTAATTGAATTTAAGTTTGTCTGTTGTTAATTGTAATCTTATAGAAGGGCTCCCTATAGTTTAGAGCAGAAGCTGAGGTAGATTTTTATCCCTAAGAAAATTTTTATTATAATTGAATTTATTTAAAGAAAGTGCAATTTAAACCATTGTTAAATTAAAAAGAAAAAAGCTTTAGTTTTTTCCTCCTGCTATAAAAAAAAATAATAATAATAATAAAAATAAAAATGCCTTCGCAAAAATGTTTTTGCATTCATAACTATTTAAAGTGCCATTACTAAATAAATAAAACTAGTAGACTAGTCACTCAATGGCCAACTAGCATAATCAAGCACCGTGGCCCAACCCTAATCCAATTAGACAAAAAAGATCAGGGCATAAATAAGATCATCAATTAAAGAGCAACAGTTGAAGTCTAAAATCAATGCAGCTCAGCGCTGTAAATCACCTGAAATCAGCAGTCGCTGCAAAAGACTCTAATTCAGTGATAGAGAAGACGCAGAGGAAGCCCTCGCCGCTGCGGAAGTAGTTATCCCGGATAGCTGCATAGTCCTCCTGACCGGCCGTGTCCAGAATATCTATCTGCACCTCCTCGCCGTCCAGAACCACCTTCTTCCTGTAGCTGTCCGCTTTCGTGGGCTCGTAGTCTTCCACAAACTGAGGAACAGAAGGTGGGAGAGGTGTAAAGTGTTTACATGTGAACAAATATTGATATACATATGATGATCGGGTTTTATTGAACCCATTTATGACCTTTAACTGATAAAAACACTATAGGGGATAATAACAACTAAAATATTGTTTATATAATCTAAACTAAAACAATAAACAAAACATGTCACATGTATTATTTCTTATACATTATAATCAGTGTTATTGAGTTACTACAATAGACTTTTCAGTTTCACTTTCATTTTAGTTAGTTATTGTTGTATGTTTTTGACATTTTTAGTATTTTTTATATATTGTTTTTATTAATTTATTTCAGTTATTTTAGTACACCAAGTTAAAGTACATGAGAACGAATAGGCAATTTATTAGATTATTTATTTTTATTTTATTTTTATAACATTTTATTAAATCAAGTAACAATTTTTAAAATCATTTTAGTTTTATTTTACTGTAACAACCCTGATTATAATATAATAAAAATATTTAAAAGATATTTTTTTACACCTCAATATCTGTTGTTTTTAACTGAAGAAAATATAGTTCTTGAAACCTCTGAAGTCACAAACTGAATTGTGGTTTATTTAATATCAATTCTCCCAGTTTCTGTTAATAAAATTTGAAAACAAGCAGCTTTGTCATAATTACAGTAGAAATACTGGGACTTTTCACATTTCTGTTTTGATCCCATTTGATCCAAAAGCAAAAGGGGGAAAAAATCCATAATAGTGTTTCTATGACTTTCTAAAATATGAAAAAAATATATATATTGAGGCACTGATAACAATTGTCAGAAGAGAGAAAGATGTGAACACGGTCTATATCATGCCAGTTAGCGCTCCTGAATACGGTTCTCAAACTAACTAGGAACATGCGAGCTTTATTGACCTGCTTTAACCAGGCTTAACCAAGATGTAAAGGTTGATGCTCTTGGTCAAAACCAGACCATGCAGCTGATATTGCCATCTGGACCAGCTAGCAACTGTATAAAACCTGCTATCATTTTCCATAACAGCAAACTACAACACTGAGTGGTGATTCATAACATTATGACATGAACAAATGACATATGTGACCCAGTCAAAAACCAGTCATAAGGGTAATTTTTTTTATATATAAATATGCTTTCCATTGATGTATGGTTTGTTATGATAGGACAATATTTGGCTGAGATACAACTACTTGAAAATCTGGAATCTGAGGGTGCAAAAAAAATCTAAACATTGAGAAAATCAC